>OMLB01048755.1:0-23864 GCA_900302555.1 Myripristis jacobus | reverse complement strand
TTTACAAATACAAGTCCATCTTCATACAGACCTGCTGTATGTTGATGGGGAATTTAACAGGTGATTTCATCCATTATTGATAACTATAGTGTCTTGATGTAAACTACCTGTTGTTTGATAGAAGCTCTCTTTATAGCAAGACTAGGCGAATGGCCTCCATATGCTTTCAACATTTATTATATCACTGACTTTATAAATTATTAGGGAACACAAAGTGGTTCCCAGGTTTAACTACTCCCATTTTACTCCCACTATATATTTGTTTGTTTGTTTGTTAGCTGTTTAGATCTCATCGCCTGGACTGCAACAGATGAGGTTTGCATCCTAAGTCACTATAACAATATTTCTGCCATAAAGTTAAACACTCTTGTGAGACAAAAAAATTTTAAGCCCAGAGTTAGCACATTGATCTCGCTTTGTGAGACAAGATGGTGAAGTATTAACCCTGTGACACCCATGAGCCCAGTTTGGCACATTTATTTAATCACCAGCACAGCAAATTGCCTTTATTTCACTTTTAAAAAATACTGAAAAAAAAGGCCTGTGAAGATGAGGTTTTCTGAAAAGTGTAGACTCCTGTTGACAAATGTACACACATATATAAAAAACAAACAAACTATAAAATAAGATCAATAAAAAAACACAAAAGCAATGTAAATATATATATATATATGCATATATACATATATATATATATATTGTTCAGTACTTAACCCTTTGGCGCATAGTGGTCACTACAGTGGACAACTGATTAAAAGTCGTTTTCTCCTAAATGCAATGGTTTCTATGGTGGAATTGCATATCAGCTGTTAGAGTGCTCTCTGCTGCTCCCCTACATTGAGGTTTGTGCAGAGACGGTCAGTTCTTGTTGCTGAAAACATATTAATACCAGTACAATGACATGGTAATACCAGTCCTGCACCCTGAAAGAAGTATGGAGACTCACAGAAATATTCATGCCCTAAGAAGTGTAAAAACACATAAGAAAAAAATCTGGACTCAGACTTTCATAATTCATGCATCAAAGGGTTAAAAAACACTATAGGAGTTTGTGCTGATTAAAAAAATGCATCTTTATAGACCGAAGTTGCATTTATTTTTTTAAAAAGTAAGAAATAAAGGGAATTTGATTCATGCTCCGACAGCACCACCACCCCTGCAGATAAAATCACTTTATGCGATGAGATAGTCAAATCGTACTAAATGCACCTTTGACTGCGCCAACCGACAGACTCATCATGTTAAACAAAATGCTTGTCATGAGTCAAGTACATTGACATGCACAGAAACACCCTGAGATGCTGAAGGAAAGTCTGGGAGAAACATCAGTGCATACTCCCGGAGCCGTCGCCTACAAGACAAGATAAACTCCGTGCACCCAGATGAGAAAGAAAGCTCCAGGGGATGGAAGGAAAAAAAAAAGCCAGACATTTAATCAGACAGGTTTAAATATAGCCATGTGATTAGATAGACATTGTTCTCTCTCTGAGCGTCGGAGGTTATACCACTTCATGTGTCATGTTGCTAGGTGTCTCCAAATCAATTTAGGCCACCAGTGGCATTTTTTTTTTCCAGCACACAAACCACACAGCATTTCTGTACAAACTCCCAAAACTCTTGCCTGATATCAAGCCTGAACTGACGGCAAATCAATGTCTCTGGCAAGGTAGAACTTGTGTTTGAAGGACTGATTTTCACATTTTCAGTTTGTGAGCGTGTGTTTTTAGGTTTAAAGAGATACAGAGAGCAGGAATAATTTTTTGTGAGTGAGAGAAAGTCAAAATCACAGCTGTAACGGCATAAACTTCAAAGTAGCTGTTGCTGAGATGCAATCTATTCATATATATGTATGATATAAAAAAAAAGAAATCACTAAAGATAAAATTGTAAATGTAAAGACATTTTTATCAGATGATTTATCCTGTAACTGGCTGAATTGAGTCAAGCCCTAAAACTGTTATATTTGAATTACTGTGTATTCCTATTACTGTTGCTCTATTGCCAGTGTCAGCCATAGATGAAGTTGGCATTTCTAACCTGAGTAAAATAAGAAGAACAGGATCAGTGTGCGAGTCTCTGATAAGTAGAAAATACCAACTAGAGCTGGGGTTCAGTTTTCCAGTGGGGAGAAGTCTGTTTTACTCACCAAGAACTTTATGGATGTGAGCTCAGGACTGATGGCAGACACTGATGAATCTTCAGCGGGGACAGAGAGGTGAATGAATGACCTCCAGTTGTAGGCAATCTCAAAAATCTCTGCCCAGACTAAAAGTGGAGCCGGAGTTAATTACTGAATGGCCAGCCCTGTAAAACAGCAGAAGAAGAAGAAGAGGAGCAGTGTGTGAGTCTCTGAGGAGTGCAAAATGCCAGCTGTCTGGAGATATCTTTCTCTCACAAAACAGACAAAACAGAAAATAAAAAAATTCAATTTGCAGAAAGACACAAATGCATATCAGATGTCAAACTGCTTCAAAATCAACCATTTAGGCAAATTAACTTGACTAGATAACACTAAGACCCAAGCACTAGTCTTTATTAATGATGTCAAAATGATTAAAAGGCAAATTTATGATAATCAAGCATTTGTGCTTATAGATCAAACCTATTAATCCCTTTAATCAATTGCTTCCCTTGATTTCAAGCCAAGTAACTAGTAAATAACTAGTAAATAGTGTGAGTAACCAATCAGTCATTTCTGGCATGCAGTAGTAGTAACTGAGATGGTAATGCAGCATTTATGTTTTTCTTCCTTTCTTTTTTTTTTTTCATCTGGAATGAAACGGATTTTGAATCAGCTCCACGGATTCCATTACAAAGAAACAGATTTGCAATCAAAGTCAACTATAAAATATGGAGTCGCCCGTCCCAAATCCCTGAGCAAAATAACCCATTCCCAGTTTTCTTTTCTATCTTTCGCAAAGTTCAGACAGCCGTCTTCTGTTATTGCTCGCTCTCTCTGTGGGAGAGGGGTTTTTCTGAATGTAATGTCACCAGCATTAGCGGCATCAGCGCTGACTTACACGAGCCTTCTGGATTGCCATTGTGTTTTATCAGGCTTTAGGCTCGGTGTCCTCTAGCTGGAATTGTTTGTTTTGTTTGCATTTATCAGTTCCCGATGCGCTCCATCTTGCCTTCACCTAATCTTTTTGCATTCATGGCATGGTTTGCAGTAGCATGTTCCCATTCTGTACAGGCGATTGAATAAGTTTAACCAGTTCTATCGGCTTGAACAGGGTCTTTAACATGTGTTGTATTGGCTGGTGCAGCCACATGTGTTTAAGGTTGACAGTGCCCCCAGTTACAGCTCTGATCCACCTATCCTTTTAGCTTGAAAACACATTGGGCAGAGAGAGAGAGTATGCTGGTGAAGACAGAGGGGGATGGGTCAGGATGAACGGATATTAAATCAATCTGAATATGTAGAGGTGAACTAAAGTAAAGCACTATGAAATATCCAATGACACCCTGGCATTAGTGGTTCAACGTGCACTGATATGTGTGGAGGCAACACCTAGTATTATTATCCTGTGTCTCAAACAATACTTAGATATTTAGTGTCTCTAATCCCCGTAAGCCTAGATTATCATCTGATAAGTGGCTCTGCCGTGTGGTGACAACAAATATCTAAATGCGCTCTATTAATTTACATTCACCGTGATGACAAGCGATTATTACAAGTAAAAATCAGCCAAACCGTGCCACGTACAAGCACTGTATAATGATCCCCAGAGCTAATCACTCTGTTCTTGGCTCGGGATCACAATGTAGCGGCTCCCCTGCCTCCCTCATTCAGCATGTGGCTAACTTAAATATCAATTGTTCTCACTTAAGCTGCAGTTTTTCTCCATAATGCTGGTAGGCAGCTTGTTAGAGGACTGCAAAGACGGGGCAGCGGGTGCACAGTTGTTGCCTTGAGTAATGAAACTTGGAGATGTCTATTAAAAATCTATTCAGTGCCTTCCACTGGCTTCCAGGAGCACCGTGGCTTATCAAGTGCAGCAGTCCCGTTGTGGGGTGAAGAGGTTCAGATGTGTGTCAAAACAGGTATTGGGCAGGGAAACGGGAAGGGAGATGTAACATACAAAGTGGCCTCCCCTGCAATGTGGGCTTAAGGGACTCCACAAATGCCTTTTGGCTTAAAGTAGTCAGCTTATACTATATTTGAGGCCTCCTTTATATATTTATGAGCCCACTGAAGCTTGCATTAGGCGAGTGAAAGTACAAGAAGTGCAGTGCCGTGCTGGAATAAGATAAATAAAACGAGTGCGAGCTATGGGGTATGATCACGACACCGGTTTTGCAGACAAGTAAAGCCGAACTATTCGAGATGTTTTCCGAGCCATCTGGTGAATTTTTGTATCACTGCTTTGGAGAAAAGTGCCCTAATTATTTCTCAGCTGTCACTTGCTCCCTTGTCATTGAGGATTCGGTTTGTTAAAATAGATGGCACATGGAGAAGCTTTATTCAAGAACATAGCCACAGAATATTATGCGATTTATTTATTTATTTATTTCAGTTTGACTAGTATTTCTTGATGCCTTCTTTTGCTGCGCTTTCTCACTTCATTGGCAAGCAAAATATGCTTGAAAGGCACAGAACTATTTTTAGTGCTATCCATTTCATTATGTTGGTGACAGAGCACGCTGCAGAAGGAGTCCCTAGTGAAATATTTTGTCAGTGCCGCTCAGATTTCAAGGCAAGAAAGTTCAAATAAGTACAATCTGGTACAAGGTGTTGTCATATCACTTGAACCGAGTTTTGTCTTTTCGCGTCTGAGGAAGATCTTGGTTGACAAAACGCTCCTAGAAAACCGTAAGTGGCCAACAGGTAAGGTGCCTTGACTTTGCATGTACATGCTTCCCGGCATACGCTCAATTTCTCTGTCACGGAAAATTTGGTTTGCCACACGCAACACTGCATTACTTTTACTTTTATTGAGTTTCTTCTCATGAGAGTCGGAGCGCATTTACACTTCATCCCTCCATCCGAAGCAGAAATCGTCGGGAGAATATCCATCTTAAATCTACGCTGTACTCGAGAAAATAAAAAAGGGCTATTTTTGCAGCCGGTGTGTATTTCATATAAACCAGTCAAGTGATGTCAGTCACATTAGTATTCCAACTGTCATTGCAGTAGTTTTTCTTCTGGGATAAGCCTCTCTCTACGTTAAGCTAAGCCTTGAAATTGTTCAGTAAATAACAAGATAAAGAGTGCATTTCTTCATAGGACAGGCAGGGAGTTTTCAAATGTGGTGGCTGGGATGAAAAAGACATTGACATGTCTCATCTGCACACATTCATATGGGAGCAGCTTAGGAATAAGCAATGTTTGAGGGAGTGTGTGGGAAAAGAGGTAAGGAGATATCTGGAACTTCCCCCATCCACTCGGCTGCCAAGAAAGAGCAATGAACTTTGAAGCTTCTTTGGAGCACAACCAGAAGCTCACTTGCAAGGTTCCCGAGAGCCGCATTCGGCGTGTGTGTGTGTGTGTTAGAGAGCGAGTGAAAAAAGTGGAGAGAGATAGCCCGTCGGGTCTAGGAGGGTGAGATGAGGACCAGACACAGGATGGGATTTAGCCTTCCTCTCTCCTTTGATTTAGTAATTGAGGGCTAAGATTGGAAGGGAAGCTGACAGCCTCTTAGCCCTGGAGGGCCAACCCGTGGCCTCCCACAATCCTTGGGCACTGGTTCATTGCCAGAACATTCAGTATGGGCCGGGCCAATACATATCTCATTTAATAGAGAACAGAAAGCAGGAGGGATGAGTTCATGGTTATCTGCTTGCTAGGGGGATTGTCTGAGACTCCGCGTACCACCTGGCTGTCTTCTCCTGCCAAAGTCAAAGCAACTTTCCTGGGATGAAACTATCTGTAGAGATAGCGGGCTACAGGAGGCAAGGGAGATGTGAGGTTTTGTCAAGGACAATATTGGTTTGAAGATAAGACTCCAAACATCTCTCCGTTTTTGACCACTTGAAAAATTATCTCCTATATCCTCAATTCAAATACAACAAGTGAACCTTGTCACTGGATGTAATAATATTTTTCTGTGCAACAGGGTTTCAGCATATCACTGCCATGAATCATGAGGACATGTGTGTAGTAATACTGTGTCTACTTGTTTGAGCATGGATAGAGTGGTGGAAAGAGCACTGCAAACAGCTGATCAAATACAAGTACTGCTACTTTGCTGCTGTTTTAGTGCTGCAGTAAAAATCTACTGCAGTAAAAGTAAGAAGTAGCTCATTTCAAATGTACTCTGTACCTAATGTGTGTTAGCTGTGATCTTTTCCATGCAGTTAGAATAGGAAGAGAGTACACATGTCAAACTACATTCTTTTAAACGGTCATTGTGCGAAATTGCAGAGGGTTGACTGAACCGAGGACCCTGTAGACTCAACTGACAAATGTGGATATGCACATAATATGATAGCTGAGTCTTTTTTTCCACAGTTATTCTACATTTTTTGCCAGTTGAGTCTAAACGGTCCTCACTTCCAGCACCCATCTGCAGTTTTTCATCGTGCAGCTTTTATTGTGAAATTTGGAAAGGACAAAAAGTAGAACCAACAAAGTAGAAGCAGATTCCTCTTCTTCATCTTTGCCGACTGAGCTTTTATTATGAAAGGTTCCACAATCTGTCATCGACCATTTGTTCTCTGTAATGGATGTGATTTAAGAAGTAGTGACGCACAATACCCAGTTCAAATGTTCTTAAGTAAAAGTAAAATTATTGACTTTAAAATATACTCAAAAAAGTACTCAGTTACAGTAATGTGAGTAAATGTAAATAGCTTCTTCCACCTCGGCATGGATGTGCACGAAGCACCATCACTGGGGTCTGGTTAGCTGAAATATGACTAATATGCTGACACATGTTTGCCTGAAATCAGCACAAAAATATATCTTAACTAACTCCAGTGCAAACAGAATATTAAAACCCGAGAAAAAGTTTGCCATGAGAAGCAAATCTGTTTAGAGCAGACTAATACTGTGATGCTAAATACAGCTTGCATTATGCTGAGCAGAAGGAGGAGTGATTGACCAAAATTAATTTGTGATAAATAAAGGAGCAATGCAAACACATTTTCTACTTAGAGAAGGTTTATATTAATAATAAGGTCCCATTAACAAGGTTTATATAATAAAATAATCCCTGAAAAAGCAAATGCCAACCATTCAGGTGGAGGGAAACACGGTTACAACTCAAAACAGAGCCACAGATGAGAAAGACATTGCCAATTTCTCATTCAAAGGACTGGAAAGTTAGTTTGCAAAGTATTCATTTATTTATTTATTTCCAAAAGGGGAGGCACAAATTCTTTCCCTGACAACTCCGTGTTGGCATAATTGTCAACCCTCCTTTGTTTCCTTGTCACTTCAGTGACTCAGATTCAGGACTTTGATTGACACCCCGGCAATTGTTCTTGAAGGTAGCGCGCCTGTTCCAGGTAGCAGTGAGATGTCCAACAAAATTGTACTGTCATTGTCGTGGCAATGGCGAGCAGATTTTTGTTTGTCAGAGTTTTGTTCATATTCATCGTCAACAATAAAGCTCTTGCACGGAAAAAAAAACCCACTGTGTTTCAGAAATGCAAATTCACATGCTTTGTGTAGGCTATAATGATTATTAGCTGGGAATGACTGTCATAGCGTTGTTCTTTTGTCCAGTTTCAGATTCAAAATGGGTCACGAATGCTAAAAATTCACAACATACAAAATCAAATCAGACATCAGGAAGAACTATATCAAATCTATGATATACCATTGCATGTTTCAATAAAATGGAAAGGCCAGGATGCTGGTAAACACATAGGAAAGTTTGATGTTTCTCAAGGTAGCTGAGATTATTGCTTAGAGGGGACAAGCTTTCGCAGCAGCGTCTAAGTATGACTGACAGCAGCCAAGCTTGACATATTAGTGCCATTCTTAGCTGTCAGAAGAATATTTACAGTCACAGAGCGACCACGCATAAGCCCCTGGATTTGTCCATGGGTAATTTTAGGAGCAATTTCTCTCTGTCCCTCTCCCACTTGGAGCTTTTCTAAATGGAAATAAATCTAAATCAGGTTAAAATTATACAGTGTACTTTATCAGAGAGCAAATGCAAACTCAAGAGGCATCATTTTCACCTGGAGATTTATGAGATTTTCTTTTTTACAAATGAACAGGAATGAAAAAAAAAGAGAAGGGAATAGATTGCCGCGTGGCCTCTGCTGGCAACACAGAGCATAAATCCCACTTAAAATCTCCATGGGGAGGAAATGCATTAAACAATGCTTTATAAAACAATAAGAAGACTGTCAAAGGTTTGTCTCCATTACAAAAAAAAAAATTAGAAAAAAATCCAGCTCTGACATATCTCCATAGATGGCACTGTTTCACTGCACAAGAGAGCGAGGAGGTCTTTGCTGCCCAGAAACAATGATGCAGCGACAGAGCCTCTCTAGTGCAAAACATGAATGTGATGTCACCATGCATAGCAAGCACAGAGCTCACATAAATGTAGAAAAAAAAATACTTTTTCGTTATTGATGAATTCTACATAAATAAAGATGAATTTGATATTGACAGAAGATGTAGTTTGGAACTTATAGAGTAGTCATGACGTTGAAGTGAAGAAAACATTAAGATTGGAAAAATTCTGAGAAATGTGATAGAGAAGGCAATTACACTGTATGAATGTACATGATCATTCATAAAGTAACTGTGCGACTGCAACATCAGGGGGTGATGGCTGTATACAGATAGAGAAGTAGGTCGCTGGCCAGAAGGATGCCAGTTTGAATTCCCAGAAAGATGAAGAAAATCTGGGCGAGGGAAAATAATGAATGATGTTTTGCCCTGGGACAGAGCAGGAGGGGAAAAGGGTTATTCACTGCCACGGGGCCCCAAGCTGAGAGAGAGCCAATAAAGTGTTTGGACTAAAATTTCCTCAAGGGCATATTTATAAATATTTTACACTTTTATTTCATATTCTCTGGTTTCGAAACAGAGTTTGGTCGGGATCTAGTGTATAAAACTGCGCATAAATAATACAGAAATATGATGCAGCCTTAGTGTAGAGCCACCTGAGACAAACTGGAGGAAACAGATATAAAGTCTGTGTTGGTTTTTCCAATGGAGACCAAAGCAAAACTCCTCCCTAGACAGATTATGAACAGGGGACTATACTTGTGAAAGTCTGGTTATTGATAAGAGGGAAGTATCCATACGCCACTGCTTTAGATTAGGGATGTGCTTGGTTAATTGATCAGTCAATTAATCTGAGTTTTGATTGGGTTGACATGGCCTGGCACAGCCATACTCTGATTTCATTTTCGCTTGAGCAAGCGTATTGGTAGCCTTACTGAGAGCTTATTAGTATGTTAATAAACAATTTTTGTAGTTTCTCCAAGGAAAGGTAAGTCTATTGTGTTGTCATCACCCAAGCCACGCCTGCGTCCTGAAATTATTCTGGTTGGCCCTGCCTTTTTTTTTTTTCTTGGCTTCTGATTTAGTTCCAACCTTTTGCGAGTTTTATTTTTGTGAGTCAAAACAAAATGAACTTATGAGATCAGCTGACTGTGTGAGATCAGATTAGAAACCGTTTGTCATAGGTGGAGTAATGGTGGCTTGGGGATGAGAGGGAAAGGGGGCGTTGGCTGGTGGGGGGACAAAGTCACCTCCCTTGCATGGGACGCATTATTCTTAGCTACACACCTGGTTTACTCAGATGCCCCTGAGCAAGGCACTGAAACCTCGTCTGGTGGAGGTGCTTGGTAGCCAGCAGAAAGCTATTTCTGCACTGGGCAGCTCCCAGTCTGGGAATGAGTGTGAAGGCAGAGCAGAGCCTTGCTGCTGAAAGACAGAATGCTGAGCAAACCCCCACCGGGCAAATTAAGGTTAAAAATGCAGACACACTAACACACAAACATCCGCATACAGTCATTTGGTACAGGGTGCATATGTTGTTTTTTCCCCAAGCAAAGCAAGGGGATTTTTAATTGACTTACATTCATTCTCTACAGCCTTTTCCTAATCTTAGCCAAAACCAATTTATGCCCAATCCTGACCTTAACCCTAACCTTACCCCAACTTTAACCAATAAGGCAACACGACCACCCAAAATGTGAAATGTCTCCGAGCTTTGGTGGGGGGAAAACAATTCACGTACAGGGCAGTGTCTAACAGCGAGGGCCTGGGAGTTTGGCTTAGGTACACTGTGAGGGATTGTCATGCACTGTCAATCAACCATCCTCAAGGTCTTTGATTTGAGGAACAAAAAGCCTCCAGTGAGCGAGGCGATGACCGATTATGCATGACAATAAAGTTTCAAAAGCGTCAAGCCTCCTAAAATTTGACAAAGCAAAGCAGCGGATCAAGCTGCAGCAATCCCCAAACTACTTTGAACTTCAGCTCAGTGCTGCAAAACTACAAAATGCAATGCATCATTGATGCTTTAACTATTGATGTTCCCCTGTCACTGGTCCTCTGTGTAGCCGAATCATTCATCATAAGTTCCTATCTGTCTCTTCTCCTACTCCTTACACCTGCACTCTTTATAAATGAGGTCCCAGGATGCACGCTGTCCATCCGGCCAATATCAGCAGCTTGGTTATATTCTCCACAATTCAGGTGAAGTGTTCACACAGATAAAGAAGCTGTGTCTGTATCTGTGTGAGACAGTCAGATCAATAGCTGGGATAGATATAACTGCAGGTGGCTGCTTCACGTCAGTACAAAAGAGGAAGGTTTCATAGATTTAGGCAAAGCAAAGGCGATGAGATCTACTTGGTTTTTGGACCATCGAAATTCAGGTTCATCTTCAACTTTCAGGAATTTAGTGTGCCCGGTCGCAATGGTGGCTGCTGTAATTAGAAGTGTGCATTCATATCCATGTCAGAGATAAACACACACGCACACACACACACACACACACACACACACACACAATTTCTCATGTTGGTCTGATCAAAGGGTATCCAGACTTGTAAAGGATGGCAAGAATAATGATAGGAACAATAATAAAACAGTTTTTAAAGACATCTTTCCTTGCTGATAATGGCATTATTAATCACAAAAAAACAATATCTTATTGAAATTTATCCAGTATGAATTATTGTGGTTTTCAGTTGACAGAAGGCAGCACCCAAAAAATTTCACACCCCTAATTGTTGTCAGTTATGATGAATAACTTTTCATTTGCAGCCAGTCACATCACCTTTGGAACAGCATGATAACAATCTGGGATATGATTACTTTATATTGCACTGTTTCAAGGAAAATACTGCTGAAGCTGTTCTGCAGTCAACTTTGTAACCACTAAACTTATTTTCTGTTGGCGTTGTGGCCGTGTGCAGAGGCTGGATGTCAAATTGGATGTTAATTGTTTTGCAGAATGACAGCAAACTCCACCGACGTTAGTGGCAAAGTGCAGCTTGAAGCTGCGTACCTGCCAGCTTTTACCTTCTGCGCCGTGATTTTCAAGGTGATGCCCAACAGCTTTTCTTCCTCTCTCTCTGTCCACTTTTTATTCCAATTCACAGGAACCACATTTCATCAGTACTGCAAAGAGTACTACAAATTGCTGCTCAAGTAGAAGTACTGTTACTTTGCTGATAATTTAGTGAAGTCAAAGTAGAAGTACTGCTGTAAAAATGTAAAGTAGTTTTCATTGTGTACCTTTTATTGTGAAATTTGGAAATGACAATAAGTAGAACCAACAAAGAAGAACCAGACTTTTCTCATCTTTGGTGACTGAGAGTTTTATTGTGAAAGGTTCCGCAATTTATCATTGATCATTTGTTCTCTGTAAAGGATATGATTTAAAATGTAGTGAATCACAATACAAAATACTGCTAAATTACAATAATATGCTCAAATGTGTTCATTATTTTCACCTCTGTATTTAATACTTTCTGGATAACCTATAAGAGACATTTTGAATGGAATGATACTTTGAAAATGATCTGTCAGACAACGCCAGGTAATTCACTAGATATGGTTCTGGTAAATCAGTGTACATGCAGTGGCCTCTTTATCAAAATCAGCTTGGCATAGTGAAAGCTGTTTGCCATTGTGGTCAACTTGCCATCCTGCAATGCTGACCACTAAGGCTTTTCATAAGCCACAGTGTGAACACAGCATCGGCAACTCGTGTCATTTCTGCTGAATGAGAAAAACCCCAGGCCGGCCCGAGCCTTGGAAAACAACCAATCGTTATCCGTGTCACTGCCAGCTTACAGGAGTTCTTGGGCGTGGCCTCGCCCCGCTGACAGGGCAGATCACGGCCTTGATGGAGCGACACCGCCTATACCCCTGCGCCCTACACCGCTTGGCATGACCCGCTCATTAGCAGGTCCAAGGGTCCGAACCTGCCATCTGTCCCAGGGCTGAGGATCAGGGCCCCCCCACTGCGTCCCATTCCATTCTCTGCGGCCCTCCCAGCAGAGATGCCAAGAGGCAAAAAGGTGACATTTTCAACTCAACTTCTCTCTCTCTCTCTCTCCCTCTACTCCAACTCTAGTCAACTGCAGGTTAGATATATACAGAAAAAGCCTTGGATCCAGGCAGGCATTGCTCTGCCAACATCGACTACAAACAGAAAAAGAGGCTGGAGAGAACAAGGTGGAGAGAGTTTGGTGTGTGTGTTTACTTTGTTTACAATGTGAAGAAGGAGTAGGGGAGAGTGTGTCTGTGTGCGAGTCTCAAATAGGCAGCATCTGGCTTTGAATGTGTTTATGCATCTGTGTGTACCCATTGGCGGTGTGTGAGAGTGGAGGAGATGGGCAGAAAGATGTTCAAAATAAATTTGTTTTTTTCCCCCCTCTCTCTCTCTCTTTCTCTCTCTCCCCTGAAACACTTTTCCAGGGGGCATTGATACTTGATGGAGATGTGCAAGCCTAGCTCAGCATGACAATGTTCACACTGCTCCTATAAAAGTCACTAAGAAAGACAGAGTGGTATAGAGGAGGGGAGGTAGGAGGAGGAGGAGATGTGGGGAGATAGCGCCGCAACTCTCCTGTCAGCGCCTGAAGCCGCAACTCGCGCTGACGTTCATCTCACGTGGCACCCAGACTGGAATTAGGATGGGCATTGACAGCCATAAATCACCGGCGGAGCCTTTTGCAATTGTTGCGGCAATAAATGAATGTCACCGTTTAATCACCTCTAATCTCCCCTGTCCACAGTGCAGGTGCATCCTTCTTCACCTGGAAAATAGATTTCATGAGGAAAGCAATTATTGTCTTTAAAGGGAAAAGCCTTAACAAATAGGCCTGGTTCTCTCTCATTAGTTTACACCACTTTTGGGGTATGGCAGGAGGGGTTACTTAGGGGTGTGATAACTTTTGTTTTCTAGACAACTGCGACAGATGTGACTGGCTGGGGGCAAATTGGAGTCAGAGACTAAATAATAATACATTTGGAAAAAAACAGAATAAGCACAACCTACATCTAAAAGTCATCTTTATCAACATTTACAGCACACATGTCCTAGATAGATAGATACAGTTACAGTTATCAGATAATATAAAGTACAGTTAGCACATTAACTGATCTTTAACCCACTTTATTATGTAACAACTGTATGTGTTTTATACATTTCCCTGCACAATGATAATATTTCTCCCATAATAATGTTGAGTTGGGACGGATCAAAATAACTGGTTTGCATTCATAACATCCCAGGTGATCCACATGACGCTAACCCTGTTGTACTTGTGGAGGCATGATAATTCAGTGCTCTTGTTATGACTGCAATCGTATTTCTGACATGAACCACTAGGGGCCAGTAACAGAGCTTCAAATCAATATGCACGCATCATACAGTATCAACACATTAGACCTTGGCTGGTCAGTGGAACACAAAGCACGCTATTGTCAAAATGATTATCCTAAAGACACAAACGGATACCGATGGCAGCAATGGAGTGCTTTCCTGATGGAGGATATGTGTCATTTCTTGTGCAACTGTATTGATAATCTCAGTGTAATGCTATGGTGGTGACTTTGATATTTTGATGATCCCATATATTGGAACGTAAAGGGCGTCCTGTCACCGCCTGACTCCTCGCCAGTCGAACAGGATGTTATGATTAGAGGAGGATATTGCGGCGAGGATGCTGTTTCGCGGGGAAGAAATAAAACATGGCATTTTTCGTTGTGTTGCAAATGATTACACTTCTAGTACCTCTCCAGTGAACATTCAACACAGCCTGCTCTTCCCTCTCTCTCTCTCTCTCTGCCTCTGTTTCTCACTGCTGACAAACTCTAGCCCAAGTATTATATGTGAAGTTTCTATAGCAACCCTCTTGCCAGCGTGAACACATCAGTTAATTTCCCCATAGGCCGTCTGAGAAAGAAAGAAAAACAAAAAGATTTTGGGCATCAGTTTGACTTTACAGGGCTGAGGTCTGGAGCTCCTTGAGCTGTGCTTCTAATTGCCTCACTCCTGTCATTGCTGGTATTTATCAATCAAAATATCATTTATTTTGCTGCACACTGTATTATAGCATTTTTTACCAGTGACTGATTGATGAATGGTTAGATCCACGCAGGCTCCCTCTTGTAAAATCCTTCGAAATACACTTGTGATGAAGAGCTATAAAAATAATTGATCTTCAATTCAAATCCCTGGCTGAAAAGTAAGAGGTGGCTTATAATCAGTGCCAGCTGAACTGCTATTTATGATCAACTTAATGACTAACTGTCAGCGTTAACTCAAGTTTAAGGGAGTGAGACAGCACACGCCGGCTTGTCCATCTCGGTCGACAGGTGGCAAAAAGTCCTTTTAAAAAGAGTGCGGCAGGTTTTTTTTTTTTAACTCCACATCACAGTAGAGACAGCAGTGACAGCATTCACCTCAAGGTTGGAAAATATGTGTTTGGATGTGCCAGCGCAGGTGCCTCAAGTCAACAGCGTCACGTCCGTCACATCCACCTAGGAAGTACGCAGAGAGGGTGCAGAAAACAGTAAACAGGAAAAAAAACAAGACTCTGAGTGCAGAGGACGGGGCACAACCTACCTTGTTAATGTCTCCCTGACAGCGGGAGATGCCTAATGTGGGTGGAACACACACAGCCTCGGCATTGATGGGCGTTCGAGGGGGCCGCTCACACGCCTGGAAATCCAGCAGCTTTTAGGGCTCTGACTGTGGCTCTGGAGGTCTTTGGAAATGTCAGTCATGTGCTCTGGGGCCCACACACTGGGAACTGGCACTTAACAACTTGCTTGGCCCTTTTCTATCTCTAATAATCTAAAGCACTGCAACATGAAACTTCGGCTCGTGCAACAGGGATTAGACTGCCTCTTGAAATCAGTGATCAAGTCATCAGTGTCAGTTACTAGTTTACTTTTTCTTTACTGTATTCACTGACATAAAACGGAGGCTATGCATAGTGCCCCATGTTTGACTTTTCAAATGCTGCTCTGTATCTGATTAAGCATCTCCAAAGTTTTTTTTCCCTGAAATGCCGCGTGCTCTCAAAATATGCCTCCATCATAAACTAAACTTAAAGCTCAAAAATCTCGCAAAACTTCAGAATAACTTACTGCCGGGCTGAATTAGATCAATGGTCCAATTCCAAAAGCAGACCGATATTTGTTATTATTGATTTTGCCCTGCTGTTCATTTGTATGACTTTCCATCAGGTTTTTCCATTTTCTGCAAGTTGACAACTGAAGGAGGGGGGGAAAAAAAGAAGAAAAAAATAAAAAGGAAATCATCAATATGGCTGTGCTGAATCACTGAAGCGTCTATTTGTTTTAAATTTAAATTTATTTATTTATATACCGCATTTAAACACAACAGAAGTTCACCAAAGCGCCATGTATAGCGCTAAAAATAATATGATTTTGCTCGGCTTAATCATTTTATCTACCTCTTTAAAGATTTTAAAACATCAGCTTGCCACTTGTAATAGCACATACGGCCTAATAAGTTCAGGTGGAGATGCAGGCACACACAGACATTGATTTGCAGTTCTAATAAACAGCACGGCCAAATGTGTGTGGCGCAACGGCAGCGCAGCTACATTATTACAGCTTGCTTCGCTGAAAGATGGAAACACAGAAATTGGATATTAAAATTGAAATTGGCTGGGCCCAAAATTAGGGATTGAAAATTTAACCAGAGGAATGCTTTTTAGGCACAAAACCACAGGAGTAAAACACAAAATATACCTCCAGTTGGCTTCTCAGGCCCTGACAGATAACCTCTGAGGACTGCACTGTGGATGAGCCTCAGAAAGTAATAATTCCCGCAACAGAGCAGCAGAAGTTGGTACTTTCAGTTGACAGTTTTAACACTGACAAACATACTTCATTTTTCACAGTGTGCAGCTGTACACTTGCCTTATTCACTGAGCCCGGGGAGGTTAAGACAGACCAAAATACTGATATATGAAATGTTATTTTAACAAATATCACTTTTTGCCTCATCGCCTCGATAACTCCAGCCCCGTTTGGCTCTTTGGTTCCAAAGAGTTCACCCAAAATTCAATATATATATCTACATATATTTCCCACTTAGCCCTAGTGCAATTTATCTATTCAGATGTATCAGATGCATCAGTATGATTCAGAGAGGTTTCAAGTGCATTGCCCTACATTGCACAATCTCAATCTTAAGTCATTTACTTTCATATTCAGCATAAAAATCCTGTTTTTCCTCAAACAAGGTCAAAAAATCTGCCAGTGGGATGAAACAATCCCACTTTTTTCCAGAAATTTCTTGAATAAAGTGTCTTTTTCTCGATCCTCATGGTCTGATCTGCCTTATCCTACCTTGTTGGAAACAGGTGGAGTAATCTCAACCCACTGGCAGATTTTTTTTTTTTCACTTGTTTTAATAATAACACAATTTTAGCACTGAATATGAGACTCAATGACTTATTAAGATGGGGGTTGCAGCATAGGTTTTTTTTTTTGTATTTTGGGTGAACTGTTCCTTTAATTCAAACTGTCATGCGAGGGACATTGTGTTGACCTAAAAGTATAATCAGCAGGGCTTAGTTTGTCCATGTATCAAGTGACTATCAACTGAGTTTCAATTTGTCCTGGTTTTACTATTTAGGAAACCGATACAGAAAAGAATATACAGAGTTCTAAATCTATTGTTAGTGGATCAATAGTTTGGCTTTTGGAGAACTAAATGAAACTGCACAAAGGTGTTGTTTGGTGCGACAGATTCAATATACACACACCCAAATGAAATGTTTTCAGCAGCAGAGTAGGAATCCTTTAGGAAGCTGTGCATGAGCGTCTGTGAAGGAATACCTACACGAGTTGTATCGTTAGTAAACATGTAAATTGGGGTTGACGTCCGTCCCACTCACTGTTCTCGACAGCAAAACGCCGGTGCACGGAGTGGAGTCCCTTGAAAGTGTGTGTGCGCTCAACGGCGGGGCTATATTTCTAGGCACCTGCATTCACATTACAGAAAGTGCTCTTTCCCACTGCCTGAGAGAAGGCCTAATATAATCATATTGAGCCGTGACAGTATTTCAAACCCAGCAGAGCAGACAAGACCAAAATGCGTCAGTAAATATTCCAGCACAAGGGGACAGGAAAGCTTCTTAAACTTCGACAAATAAATCAAAACAATTTCATCAGGGCCCGCTCTGAGCTGGCCTGGTCATGCCAGGTAAACGCTTTGACATTGTCCTCAGCAGACCACATAAACCGCGCCCGCGTGCTTCTGCGTGTGCGTCTGCAACACCATCATTTTTGTCTCCTGCGTTGTGGATGGACCTGCCACTCAGTGCACCTGCCACCTGTCAATCACACATTTCCCTGACACATTAGTGACCCTCATTATGTGGTGCAGCCATATGGCGCGCTCTGTGTGTGTGCGTGCGCGCGTGTGTGTGTGTGGGCTTGTATGTCTGTGTCATTGCCTCTGCCCTGTCCTCCCGATAACAGATTGCACTCGAGACGAAGCCAAGCTCTTGGTCACCTAACTCAGAATCTCATTGCCACGGCGGCGCTGATCGAGGAAATATGGCTGCGGAGCCGGGGGGCGACCGTAATGGACCCTTTGCATCTGCTTCAGAATGTCATCCCAGATGTCCCCCTCTCTCCTGCAACAGCAGAGGGAGGGGGAACAACGGGCAAAACCGAATAATCTCTGTGTGAGGCCAAGAGGGGGCGATTGGGACCTTCTGGGTGGCATTGTCGGGTGCAGGTCGCGGTGAACTTCTGACCCCGCAAATATTAACAGGGTTCACCTTGGTGACACCGGCTCCATCTGAAAAGGGGCTCGTGTCTGCAGGGCTCCGTGATCATCTGAAATGCTTAGCCACAATCACAGAGTAAACATTCTCGTGTGCTTGTGTGTCTGTGTGTCTGTGTGGTGCTCAGAACTATATATGTCAATCACTAAAATCACTTACAGTTGTGGGAAAATGGATTCCCTGCCCTCCACATGAAACAGATTACAGAAAAGATAGAAGCTCAATTGAGGTAAGGACCTTTTGGAGTCAACCGGCAAAAAAACGGGCACAAAATTGGACGGTTGAGTCGACATGATTGTTGTTGTTGTTTGTCGCAGGACTTGCATGAAAAGAGTGAACACGCTTTAGCATGTAGCGACAACATGACCGGACCCTGCAAGATGGAGAGCCAAACGGGTCAACAGTGTAAATGTTTGCACGTCGGTGAAAAGAAAGACAACGGCAACAGTTGCGGATCAACCAGCTGCAATTTTTGTTTGCACATGCATACGCGCAGATGGAAAGAAGAAGACCAATGATGCCTAAATTGGCGTGATCGTCCAAATTTCATGGTTGAGTCTACATAGTTCTGACTGGCAGCCCCTCTGTAAGTCCTCCAGCCCGTACGACCACATGGGTTGTTTGCTCCAACCTTCTAATTTGACCAACAGGAGCGTTTCTTAAATCAGTAGAGCTTCTCAAATACGACCCAAAGGACCGTTTCCTGAGCTGGAAATCACAGAGAAACTTTTGACTCTGTGCTGCCCTCTAGTGGATTCATTGCTTAACGTCCATGCCAACGTAGAGGACGCATGGAAGCATGTGGGCAGCGCCGGTTACATTGTTTGAAATAGATGCGTTAATTTTCACATGTAAAGGGAGCATAAATGAGCCTTAAACACCATAGTGTCATTATTTACAGCACTGCTAGAGGTCGCTTCATTTTAAAATGTAACTAAATGTATAAGCTGCTGTACAAACACCCTTGATGATTATTGACTAGAGCGACAAGCAGTACACAGGTAATGAAAGATATCGAGTTACTATAACTGAGCTTGGCTGTGTGTATGGGCGTGAGCACGGCTTGACAACTGGTAGATAATACCTTTTGTGCATGCTGATCAGCTGGCCAGATCCGCATTTGCAAGCGAACAAAGTATCTAAACACAACATTAATACTTCAGTCACAAGTTATTAATTCCCAGTCTGAAACAGTACAGACGCCAACTGTATCTATTGATTTTAGAGAAGATGGCCCACTTGCGCGTTTACCGACAACGTTATTTGTTCAAGGCCACTGTTAACAACAGCTGAGGACGTCAACTTGGGCTGAAAGATAGATTATAAAGCACTGATTTGGGGAACAATTGTGAGCTTAGTGTCTCCTTCCGCGCCTGCATTCGGAGTTAAGTCTGTGAAGTGGAAAATGAAATCGCTTTAAGACTCAGTGGCAATGTTGTGCACCAATGTTTTGTTTGCAAGTGGCATATGTGGGTGCACTTGTGGGTGTATTTTCCTCTTACACACTGAATATAATTGACACAACAGAGAGATCTTGGTCCTTTGAGAGCAGGTCTCATGTACTATGCACCCAGACTGATCCAAGTGGTATTTAAAATAACTCAACCGGTCAAACTGACCCAGACAGAGTAGCTGCCCTCCTGCTTTCAAGAGGCTTTTTCCCCCTCCTAAGAGCACTGTAGCTTTTTTTCCGGTCCTGCTCTTTTTTTCCATCTCCTCGGTCTCCTGTTGTTCATCTCGACCGCTGGCCACACCTGCAGATGGAGCTGGGTCAAAAAAAAAGGTCCTCGACTATGGCGGTGAATATAAACCGGAGGATGAAAAGCACGACAAAATGGATGCACGCACATACATTTATGCGCCTGTCCTGCTTGTCTCGCCTTTCAGGGAGGCTCAAGTGGTGAATAAACAAGGATTTTCTCGGTGTCCGGAGGGAAAAAAGACGCACTGTCAAATTTGGGCCGGGCTGAGATGATCCAAATCCATAATTTGGCTTTGTATTCATTCACTTTCCAAATCATGATCATTTCCTTCAAAATGTAACCAGTCAGAGAGTGCTATTTAGCCAATCAGGCCTGTTTTTGTGTCAGTGTCAGTGTTTATCACTGGCAGGAAGAAGGCAGGTTACAGCTGACTTACATCTCACGGTTATTTTTAGGCCCCCAGTATGAATGCGACACATCTCTCTGTCTCTCTCTTGTCTTTCTTCAGTTGGCCCTCTCTTCAGAGATGACGGCGTGCTGAGGAGCATCGCCGCCTCCTCTCCACTGTCAATACATCCCAGTGATGTGGGACGCCAAGTGGGCTGGAGCACGGTAATTACAGCCACTGGCATCGCAAACAGCAGGCTGCAGGGATGGGACCAAACACATAAATGCAATGCAAAGGTTTTCGCCTGAAAGCCAAGAGCTATTACGTCTTTTTTTTTTTTCTTTTTTCCAACTGTACTGGTGATCCATTTGACAAGTAAAGTGGTTTGATTAGCCGTCTAACAGCGAGAGTAAAATGAGGTCGAAATGTTCTGTGAATGACTCAAGAAATGTGGTATGGGCTGATTACAGATTAGCTCATTGTGGAAAGCAATCAGTTACTGATGGTAATGTAAAATAATTTCTCTACTAATTAGATTTCAGATAGCTTTCTATTTATTCATGTGGTTAAAATATATAAATAAAGCTTTTTTTTGTTGAAAGTATGCTTGTGGCTTAAAGTTCTGATTCTACATAGGCTACATAATACAAATGATACTGACTGTAATTATCTACCAAAATGTCTCCTGCATCGGCTTCTCTGCTTTATTTCAGAGATACCATTCATTATAGATGGCTAAACCAGAGACCTGTACTATTCTCATTTGTCGAAACTAATGGCACTCGAGGTGTTTCTGGGAATTGGTAACAAGGTTAATAAAGACAGCTTTTGTTATACCCAGGTGCTTAACTACTTTCACATCTTCTCAATCCCAATTAAAACCTCTCTGAAGCCACCTGATTGGCCCGTTCCTGCAAGCCTAGAGACACGGCGCCGATATGGCAGCGCCTTGTTATAATGATCAGGCCTCTAAAAATTCAGAATTTATGAATAATTCGAATTTAAGGAAGAGAATGTCCCTGAATTTGGCGGAAAGGTAACGGCAATTACCTTAGACACTTTGTACAATGTTTTTTCCAAGGCTGATAGCGGTTTCTTATGTGAAACTTGAATCATCCCTGTAGGGAAATTGGGTCACTGCAGCAGCAAAGAACAGGATATAGATAAAAATAGAACAAATGGAGACACAACAAGCTAATTAATACAACAAACAACTACGACAAAAGTGCATTTTGAGGGCAATACAAGAAATGACTACAGCGTATTTGTCACATTAATGCAGAGCTCCTACTGGCTTGTAAGAATTAGTGGTATGTTGTTTTTGCAATCTGATTATATAATCTAAGGATTATTGTATAGTGTTAAAACCTAGTTCTCCTCCTGATGTAGGTGTTTGTGAGGCGCTGGATCTCTCCTTGCTTATACTTTGCGTTTTATTGCCACCTGACACACATGTATGACAGCGATTCTCAAAGTTTTGATAACTGTGGGCCAATTTAGAGACCCCACATTGGACTGAGGGCTTCCCAGGAAAAAATGGAACACAAAATACTTCCAAAACAAATATTTTCTTTAATAGTCTATTCTGGTCTTAAAGTCAGGCCAATTGTGAATCATGTTAAAAAATCCAATTTGTCCATTTGTAGACGTTTTAATGAAAAAGGTGCATGCCTACAGTTTATGCTTTGGAAATAGTTTGCAGACAATGGTCTAAAATAAACACAATTTGTAGTTAATGAGGTTAACTTGTCGTACATTTTATGACTGGTACCATAACGTCATATTATGTTGAACTCCTTGTGCATTGCATTCACCGGGGCCGCAGCTTTACCATTCTTAAAAGCAAGGTACTGTGTAATGTAGGTTGGTTTTATAAACTTTTTGGAGCCGGACCAGATATAGCACATGCATTTCATCATGTCAGTTTAACTCATTGTGGGCCGCCAGAAAAGTTGCCGAGGGCCACCACCGGCCTGGGGGCCGCACTTTGAGCATGCCTGGCGTATGATGATGACATCAGAGGACATCAGCAGCAGGTGGTGTAATGAGTAAATTCTTGCTTCATGCTACAAACAGGCCTGTTGGATTACTGCACTTGGATCATATTTTTTTCTACTATGTAAGTAGAAGCACACACACACACGCACACATTCGCACAAACCATCTAACCATCCGGATGACTGATTTTACTATTTCCATCGGACAAATACCCACCTCTTTGTTTTTGACAAGCATGGCCCGTTTACATCAAGCACGCTGTTTGTTCACAAATTGCCTGATGAAAACACACCTACTGGAACCATGCTGAAGGTATAATATAATAACATCCTGTTCAGTCATTCCCAGAGAGCAACAAATAGGAAATTCAGTTTATAATTTATTTTTTTCCCCCTCACCTACAGGCATGTATGGGAACCTCAGAATGAATAAATCACTCAAGTCACTCAAGCGCAAGATATCTGAGAGCAAAGAACATTAGGCTTGTCACTCTCAGTGAGGCAAGGATTAGCAAAATTTGGGGTAAAAAAAAAAAAAAAAAGCTCAAAGTCAGAGCTGAGTCTGTCTGCTCTGGCCTCTCGTTCCCTGAGAGACAACTAGAAAGGGTAAAGAGAGAGGAGATGTGCTGAATCCTAAACTCCGGACTTCCCCGGGCTTGCTGACTTGCAGACTTTTGCGGCGTGTTCAGGTGAGGTCCGGGAGAGGTTAGGATGTCCCCTGCCAGAATTCATCACGTCTGCAAGGGCTGGCACGCAGACTCCCGGAGAGCTGCAGACTTTACTAATCCCCCACAGCTCGCTGCATGACGGGTATGATGATATGAAAGACGTCAGGTGGCAGACGCCCGTCCCATTAGCCCCTTCCATGCGGTCTCACAGCCCCGCGCCCTTGCAAACTATTCACTTCAGTCAACGTCACACAACACACACGCGCGCAGTCCGTGCGTCCGGACATTTGGATTCAGCGAGAGAGCGGCCGTGGCCCAGGAAGCCTGCAGAGCTTAAAGCAGGAGGCCAAAATGTGCTCTTTGACTAAAGCCGTTAAGCCCCCGCTGATCGATTGGTCTGGCCTTTTATTGGCACAGTACACATGTACACGCAGCAGGAAGTGCCTCTCTGTCCCTCGGACACGCATAAACGAGCAGGGATGCATGCATCTGTGTGTACGCGTGTGCGCACTAACATATACACACGCTGGAAACGCGCCGAGAAACCACAGTAGCAGCAATGTGTAAAACGGCGTTGACACAGAACAAGTAGTGCCCTTTGTACAAATGTGCCTTTACTGGAGTCCAAACACACCTGCTGCTGCGGTGCTTCAGCTCGGTTCATGATGTACCGCGTGCTTTTGTACAGAAGAAATAGAACAACACATACACACTTATCTGAATGGGTTATTCTGGTTTCATGTTTGCAAAAGAAGAAGGAGCCGTTTGGTGAGACCAGCAGTTTTGCTTTACAGTGGTCTCTCGTCCTCAAACATGTAAAATAATCTGCCAGTGGAATGGGAGGCCCGCTTGTTTCCAATGTTAATCTGCTTGTTTCCAGAATTTTTTTGAATCA
>OMLB01048746.1:0-11581 GCA_900302555.1 Myripristis jacobus | reverse complement strand
AATAGTTGTAAAATCGCATTATTACACTCGAGGGTGTGCTTGACCGTCTCGTGTAATAATGCTTAATAAAAACAGTGATCACGCCAACATGGCCTGTATCATGTATGATAGCAGTTCACATTCACCTGCTGCATCTCAACAGGGTTTACTCAACAGTCACGTCACGCCAATCAATAGATTCACCTGTGTCTCTCCACAACACAGGATTTGCAGTAAAGACCAAAACACCTTAGCTAGCCAAGCTCCCAGTCAGTGCACTCTGTAGCAAAGTAGATAAACGTAGCCTACCTTCTGCCTGGAAGCTGTCAGGTCAGGGTATGAAGAAGCTTTGTAATCCCACCTCGAGCTTCATTGTCTTTTCAGCCACACAGTCATTTTATAGCTAACGTTAGACATAGTGTAGCTTTGTGGTGTCTGTAGCTACTAGCTAGCTAGCAGACAGAAAACTAAAGGAAGTCCAGACCGTCACCGTAATCTTGCGTTATAGCCAACTGTCTTCAAATGTTTATTCCCTGTCTCTTTAGGGCTCACTCACAGCTAAGCGGTGAACCACTGGACTTACAGAGGTGAAAAAGGTATCCGAAATCCTGTCTTATTCCTTATTCCTTTAAGTTTCAGTTAATTTTCTGCGGTGGGTGTGTTTGAAACCTTATGGATATGTAAAACAGGAACTGTGTTTATAGATAGTTACAAACAAAACGAACCATATTTTTCTCAGCATCATCGACCAAATCCAGGTCCTGTCTCATATTTAGCCTCCAGTTCCTCTGAGCATTATGGTTTCGTTTCAAAGCTCAGTTGTGTTGTTGATCCCTGTGACAGACATGGGGCACCGCTGGCGACCCTGCAGTGACTTCTCAGTGTATACAGTATACCCACTCAGAATAGCTGTGTGTGTATGTCTTTGTGTGCTGGAGCATGTACATGCAATCCCCATGCAAATAGGCTATTTTCTTCCTTTTATCGCAGACTGTCTGAGTAGGATCTTCTGATGCTGTGTGTGTGTGTGTGTGTGTGTGTGTGTTTTGAGAGAGGGACCCATCTGGGACTGTGCTTGGCTGGGACTGGAGATCTGTATCTCTGGCTGGGGTGCCTGGGGGCCGCCCTTACACCCATCTGATCCACCCAGCGGCTCCCTACTGCAGCCCTGACAAGTGTTCATTCATGTGGGAATCTATTTTTGTTTTTAATCCAACTCATTAAAAGTATCACATGATGCACTGTGTCACCACATTACTGGACACTATGTACAGCTGCAGCCATACTGTACGCCACACTGCCTGAACACACGGAGTAATACAGTGCCGAATGTGCTGCATATACAGTATATAAATATGTTACTCCATATATAGTCAGCGTATGTTCTATGGCTTGTCCCCTTGAGTTGACAGCTGATGTCCAAGACGCATTTGTTCCTATATATCCTTTTTATTTATTTATTTATTTGTTTATTTATTTAACAGGGACAATGAACAGTTAAATAACTGTCCCAGACAATTGCCATCAAAGCTACAATTCATCTGCAGTCAGTTCAGTTATGTTCAGTTGTGCACAATGCCATTAGCACCACCGGAAACCTTAAGTAAATTAGGTGGTAAGTGTAAAATTCAACACTATTCCGGTGTTTATAAGTCCATGTCCACTTTTGAACGGTTTGGAACAGCCTTTAACGAACAATATCAGTTGAATAAGTGAACAAACAATATTCCAGTCAACACATGTTAATAATTGTTTCTGAAAAAGCAGTCCAGTACAAATTGCAAACTACTACTAGCTGATGCACTAATATCATTGACACAGATTCCTGCAGCTTTGCTGGACTTGGCAGTTGAGACTTTTGATTGCGATTCAAATTCATAAGGAATATACAACGTTCCTGTTTCATTCAGGCATCTCTAGTTGCTAAAGAGCACATAGTAGTGACTACCAGGAAATACCGAGAAGGGAGGGGTGTAGTGTGTAAAAAATGGCATGAGCCAGATTCATATTGACAATACTGAAAATACACACTGTGCGTCTTAATCTGCTGAGTCGCCAGAATACCTGCAAAATACAGTATTTTTGCATGAATTATGTATCATGGTGTGAGCAAGGAGCAGCAGAGTGAAAGTGGGATGAGTTGTGTAAAAGAAGGAGATGGACTAAAAGCAAGAAACAGGACAGTGAGGGAAGGGGAGTGACACTGTATCATGTACAGTCAGTAAATGACAGTCAGGCTTTTCCACTGCTGATTCATCTGAAGTGCAGTATAAATTTCATATCTAAAGATGAATATGTTTGCACAGTGTCCTGTCTTCAAAACCTGCTCCATCACATTTTTAATATTTTCTTTCTAGTGTACTCTATCTTTGTCAGTCTCAAACGGTCTGACTCAGTGTTTGAGACACCGGCACGTTATATGCATTTTAATGGTGTGCAAGAATTTTTCACATTGGTAATGCTTATGCACAGCACAACAAAAGCCTGCTTTCTATACTGCCTCAGCATTTAGCATTTGGTATCTTTCTCACAGCAACAGTGTCAGTGTGCCATGGCTTGTACCCTTGAACTCCTTACTAGGTTGCCTGAAACAAACTGAAGCTTTTTCTAAGGTTTCCCCCAGGGTAGGAGCAAATGCCAAACTTGTAAATATAAATGTAAGTGGTGAAATAAGGTCATGTAGCCATTCAAGTAAAACTCAAGGCAATATGTGGCATTCATTCATTTCTGCCCTGGTTTTGTATCAGTGACATATTCTTGGGAGGAAAAAAAAAAAAAGAAAGAAAGAGAAGAGAAAACAGAAGAAAAATAAACAAAACACAGAAGCAACAATGCAGTGGAACAGAACAAACATCTCTCCTCTTTTGCCATGGCCTGAGTGATTGTTTCATTCTGACTGGCTGGACGGTCTCCATGCATTTTTCACAACAGGACACAGCCATCCTCCAGCCATCTTATCACTGTTTTAAAAAGAATGAGCTGGCAATGTTTGAGCAGTCCACCCCAGCCATACACAGAAAGAACAATGTACAAAGAGCAGGGGAATATGTCTTCACCTTGGTGTCCCTACATGCAGTGAGAACATTGACCTGCTTCTGCTCACCATACAAGAATCCAGTATAAAAACTACAGTATAAAAACCAGTACCAGTATAAAAAATACAGGGGAAAATGGGGAATGGGAGGACAGGAAAAAACATAACTGAACAATAGCTTTCCCTTTTCTCTTGAGTAGCTTCAAAGTTAGAGAAACAAACAAACATTTTTTTCTATATTGCATGACAGTGTCACATACATATATTCTGTATCTGCTAGTTTCACCACGCTTACATTGAGTGAATATTCAGTCCCAAGAAGCAATTGTGCCATTTGGCAGGACATATTTGTTGTCTCTGGAAACCTTGGGATCTCCATTAGAATTTAAAATAAAGTTTTGTAGGGTTGGAACAAAGCTCAGCAGCACAGCATGCATCTGTAATAACAAACCCACTGATGAGTCCAGTGGGTTTGCCATGAACTCCAACATCTGTAACTCCATTTGTAATTCAGCGGGACGTATTTGGTATATTTGGAAACCTTGGGATCATCACTAGATTTAGATTTAGACTAGAAGTTCATGTTTGAATAGGTTAAAAGCAAAATAAAAGAAAACAACCAAAACATAAATGAACAAAAAACCTTTCCCTAAACCCCATTTTGGGCTGAATGATCTAGCTTACCTCATATATACAGTAGTCAGTAAGACATAGGAAAACTACCTGCGCATTGTAATATAGATATGTCTATACTGCAGCGATGCAGCCAAATGACGTTAGCAGCACCCGGGACAACTTAAGTCAAAGGCCAGTATGTCTCCAATCTGGCTACACTGGGTGCCGCACTGCGTGAGGTAGGCCACTTCATACTGTAGCTAAACTGCATGACCCTTAGAGCAACTATTTGGCTGCTCAGTTATAGTGACTGGCTTTTCTTTTCTTCTTTTTTTTTCCTGTAAAAGTGAACTGTGATGAGGTTGTAGTGTTGAACTGCCTCTAAATAACATCAGTCTCAAGTAACTTACAATGGAATTCAACAGCTGTTCTCTGTTTGGCCTCCAGGAGGTGCAGTGACATCTCCCATTCCTCTTGACGTTGCCATCTGCTGGTAAAATGTATAACATGCTGGCTGCTGCACTAATAAGCCGTGCTTTAGAGGACAGCAGCACGCTGGAAAACAGATTATGTAATTCTCCATTCAAATTAGATGGCCAGTTTTAAGGGTATCTGCAGAAATTTGAATGGAATAGGGATGCACTGCCTGTGATACTGTGCTAATGGCTCAGATTGCCTCCGTGGCCCAGGAATGACTCATTTCTGCTGGTTTATTTGAAGAAAGGCACTGGACCACACTGTAGTTGTTATCTGCAGTGGTGTCAGGAAGACAAAATCCTGGCAAGGCACAATTAGATCAGAGGGACGTGTTTTGTTCTCATTTGGGAAAGCTGACATTGAAGGAAAGAGACATAATGAACTTTACTGGGTCACACACTTGCTGCAATCTTGGCCTGAATTGACTTCGTCCTCCCTTACTTATTCAGTGGACTGCATCTCATTTGAATTTTGCTTGTTTCAGATCATTGTATGTGCTCATTTATAACAGTTTTTGTTGAAGGACAATATAGACAAAGCATTTGATTTCCACTATTTTTCCTTTTGTCAGCAGAGCATCATAATTTGGTGAAGATCTGATGTCGCTGAAACCACCCAGCACATCAAATCAAAGACATCAAAGACATCATCTGTGCATTGGGCAAGAGTGATCTATGTTCCTGCGTGAAATGTGTTAAAATAACTAGATTCAGGTGACATTTGGATAAACAAAAGAACCTCCTTCTGACTCACTTTTTGTCTCTCTTCCCCTCCTTCTCACAAACATTTCATCCACCTTCACTTTCTCAAAAAAAGTGTTCCTGCTTATTCACTTTTGTGTGCACTCCTTCCTCTCATTAACTGTGGGCTGAGGCAAGCAGCTCCCAGACCTCTTACTACAAATCACCATTCAATATTGTAAATGAGAGCTCCAGCCCACGCTCGAGCCCAAGTGGAGCCTGACAGAGCCGCCTCGTCTCGGCCTCAACCTCTCTAGGTCCAATTAGTGAGGCCTCCTGCCATGGAGTGCGCTCATTCACAGTTGAAAAGAGGCTGGAGAGCTTTTCAAATGTGACTTTTCAGGCGGCTCCCCGAAGGGACATGAGGTACACACCAGGTCACTGAGCAACACTGAGAATTAATGAGGGAAATAAATAAATAGAGGGAGAATGCAAGAGAAAGAGGGAGGATGTAACTGTTCTGCATGCAGCTGAGCATGCAACCCAACCTCACAGGCCACTTTTCCCTACTCTTCGTCTTACTCCGTTCACCCTGACTCCTGGTTTGTGACCCACCTGGCTGTGCAGCTCGCAGAACCACAGCAAATTAGAAGCACTGAGCAGACATTAGACCACGGTTCCCAACAGAGGAGGGTGGCTATGAAGTTTGATACCAAGATTTAACTGTTGGCTGAACTCTCAGATTTTCATTTGGCAGACTGGCAGGTGTTCATTTTCCTGCAAAGTTTCCTGGATTCAAACCACTGACGTAGGAGAAAAATAGATGCAGCCTCTGATGTTTGTTCCCGCAGTGCAGTCGGAAGCCAGCTTTCATCAGTGCACCCATATTCTTAATGCCAGTCTACTCTGGCTTTTTCCTGAGACACAGGCAGAGCTGGTATAAAAGTCAAGAGCCTGTGTAGTCAGCTCTGCCAATCAGACGTAATATATTGTAACATCTGAAAGGGACCAGACACAAACCCGGGATGTCACCAATGTTGCTGTCAGAAGGGCCTCATGTTCTCCAAGCAATGACGCTATCATCATGCCAAAAAGGATATCTCAGTTGGCAGTAGGTAGAGCTCTTCCAGAGTCGCTACAGTAGCAACACAGAAGGGGGTGAATTACAGGCTACTGTCTGACCAATTTGATTATTTAACTAAAAAAAAGAAACGTCAAACCCACCTATTAGTGTCACATTTTTCTCTCATCTGTGTCCTGAGGGCATCAAGAGCCACATTCAGGTTGATCAGTCAGTTATCTCTCACTTCATAACGCTTTATATTATGAAGTGCATCTGCAGTGGTTAATCTATGCATTATTAATCCATTAAATAATCTATATATCTTCACAAATTCAATTATTGTTTGCCAGAAAATATTTTACTTAAACGGCAATGGTCTAACCAGTCATTTTGTGTTCCATGAAACTACTTGGTTCTGCCAAAGTTAAAAAAATAAAAATAATAAAATAAAAAATCAAAAAATCATGAATACAAGATGGAAAACTATAAATAAATGAGGAAGGTTTCAAAGGCTTTTTCTTTATGGAAATACTTTTTGTATGGAGTCTTCCTTTAAGATCAAAACATTACAGCAAAAATGAGGTAAAAATGACTAAGCAAGATGTGCACTAGCCACACAGGCAGCCTGGAAACTCATAGCTCTCTGCTTCTCTGCAGTCTCCCATACGTTACCTCTCATGTTGCATACACACCATCACGTTCACCACACTGTTCTCTGCCTAGTTCATTTTCATTCACACTCCTCTGCATGTAGCTGGGATGCTCATTTTAGCTGCAGCAATTTTTCCTCCACCGGCTGAGATGAAAAAAGACCTACTCTCCAATTACTGTCTCAACCCTCCTTTCAGAATAGGCAACTGTAATTAAGCTCAGCAAAAAATAATTATACATATTTTACACCCTTTAAAGGATTCGCATTCGTCTGAGTGGCGGTGGTGCGGGGACGCACATAGTTCATTTAGTTGTTCAAACAGAATTCAGAGGAAAATGTGGACACAAAGGCTTAGTAAGAAGGCTTCTGGTAGGTAGGGAACATGCTACATGCTTTCAATATGTGCCTCTATGTTTATATGTGTGGCGCACACAAAATGTATGGTTATTTTAATACGCTTATATGAAAAAATCTTGCCGCACACCAACATAATATAAGTATAAGATCACGTGGGTCTAGAGCTTCCTTGGTATGCAGAATGATTTTTGACTTGAATGTGCAAGTATCCCTTTTGAACAGTTATTTATGACTTCCATAAGAATATTTTAATTGGAACCCTTCTTTTGTTTTTGTTTTTTTCTCTTTTCCTTAACCTTTAACCCTAACCTCTGCAAAGACACCTTTATTGTGGGAAACCTCATGCTTAGCTCTTATTCTTTGGAAATGCAGTGTGAGTGAAAGGATCTTTGACCCAGAGGTTTAACTTCATACATTATGTAATGTTTAGAAAGATTTTTTCTCTTGCAGCTTTTGAGCAGGCAAGTCTCATTATCTCAGTATCCATTGCAGTTTGCTTATAGGAACAATGTTGGAGTTAATGATGTTATTCTCTACATGCTGCATCATGTTTCCAACCACTTAGCAACAGCTGATAGTTTGGTCAGAAGTATGTGGATTTTTCGTGCTGTGCATAACCTTAAAAATCTGTGCCATGGTCATCAAACTAAATGGTAGGCTGTTTGTTTTGAATATTGTCTGTTGCATAATTAGTGAGAACTTGACATATTTGAGATGCTAGGTTTTTGCCACACAGCTGTGATATTTTGTATACTTCAAGCTTGCTTTCATTCATTGCCAAGCTTCAGAAAGTCTAGCTTTTCTTCAGCTGCAACATCAAAGGGCCCTCTTTCTCAACTTAAATAAACTGAGCTCCGACAGCGTGTCTGCTGATGCCCTCTCACCCAGAGGGCAGGAATGATAGGCATGAAATTGCAAGACTCTTCTTTTTGCAATTGAGATGATGAAATTCTCATTCAGCAGGAGCTGGTGATGACAGCAGCCCCAGGCCACAGTATATTCAAAAAGCCATGGTGCACACGTTTAAAAGTTTGAAGCTACTGAGATTAGCAATATTGCCCTCAGCTGGAATGGAAATTATGGTCACTGGGACAAGCTCCTTCTGGATAAATTAAGAGACTCGTTCCAAAACACTGTATATCATTTTGAGATTCCACTTGGCAAAAGTCTTGAAATAACTGCTACTAAAGGATAGGTTTGCATATTGTTGTTGTTATTTTATTATCATTATTATTTTTAATGCAGACCTCATTAAAATCTGGCATCATTATGAAACAGACCGCAACTTCACTGATTCCTCTAGTAATGAGGAACTTAGTGCTGCAGCCTCTCTATGGTGTAATCAGTTAAACTTCCAAAAACTCGTACACCTCCATTCTAAAATGAGAACCGCACAGTATATTCAGACACATCTTTACATTTTCCACTGATTTTTTTTTTTAAACAAATCTTGCTTTCTGTCAGGAAGTATGACTAGTTTGCATATTGGCAAATCTGTTTTCCTGGCTACAGGTATACGCCAAAAGTTGTGCTCCTGCAGATTTTTTTCTTCTTTTCATGCTGCAAGTTTATTTACTGAGGAAAATGCTGCTGTAGGTAACACTTGCAAGATAACTTCACATGTGACTATACTGTGAGCTCCCCATTTTCAAAAAGGTGGATGGATCTATGGATTTTGAAGCCTTTTATGATTCCCTCACTGGGCTGTAGTGAAGCTCTGTGAGAAGCTGCAGCACAGTGGTAAGTATGGCTGGGTGATATTTCAGTATTGAATCAATATCGTGGTAGGGGGGCTAGATATTGTCTGGGATTTTGGATATTGTAATGCTGTGATGTAGCAAAAGTGTGGTCTTTTCCTATCCAATCTGAACTTATTCGCCTCTACATCCTTGGTCATCATATCCACATTGCTAATGACTGTTTAAAAAAATCTGATATGGTTAAAGTCTTACGACAGCAGTGATGGTCATCTTGTGTTTAAGTATCTAGTATAAGTATAAAACTGAGTAACTAAGTATAAAAACACCTCTAACAATAGTCATCCCTAAAATATTGTTACAATACTGATATCAAGACACTCAGTCAAATATATCGTGATATTAGAATTTGCCCATAATGCCTAGCCCAAGTGGTAAGCTCCTCAGTGTAAAGTGATTGTTAAAATTGTGCAGTATATGATTTTAAATTATGCCTGACCATGTTTTAATGGGGTCGTAGTCTTTTAATGGGGGCGTAGTCGGACGTATTCTTTAAATGTAGTCTTTAAAAAAATCAGACGTGTTCTTTAAATGTTTTCTGTGATAAGTTTTATTTTGATGTCAGCAGTCAGTATGCCACAGTTAGCATCACCGTTTTCCAAATGTTGGATTTGTCATTTTGAAATGAACCCCATCACAACAGGGCGACCTCAGTCTTCTGACATCATCCATTTGAATTTTGTTACCTTGCTGTAAAAGAAAAAAATTACCGCACTTAGTTGTCCTATGCTTTTACAAACAGTGCTTTGTGCTTTCAAAACTGAAAATGAGAAATGACATTTTCATTGTTTCAGTATAAGACAATTCTAAACATATCTCAATGACACATTTCTTGAAAATGTGTTTACACACATTGAGGTAAAGTAGTTACACTCTCTATGATGGGATGGTGCAAGCTTTATTCCAGCAAGGTTAGGAAAGTTACTTTATGTCTTCCACCTTTGGTGCATGCTTTTATCCAGAGTGACTCACAATTCCCTGAGTTTATCCATGTTTAATATGAGTAGCTCTAGTGAATCAAACCATGGTGGTGTAGGCCTAAATGCCAACTCTGCGTGCAAACAAGCATTACACTCTATTTCTCTTCCCCCTCTTGTCTTTTTGTTGCTCTCACACTCTGCCATCTTCTCTGCCTCCTCTTTGTCTTTCTATGCAGCGTCTCAGCACATGGATTCACAGACTCACTGACAAGCTAATGACTCCTTCCGTCCCACCATGTCGTCTGCATCCCCTGATCTTTGCCAACCGCGGCAAGCCTCACCATTTGATTACACCCTGTCCTGTTTTGAGAAATGCGTACATTGGTAGCTGGTGGAGACTTCACAGGATGCAGGACAGGGGTCTCCCTGGCTTTGCTTGCTGTAGAGGAATGTTTCTCACAGGAATACACAGAATTTTTAGAAGAATGGCCCAGTGAACATCATTAAGTGATGAGAATCATCCATATGCTGCTGGGTGATCATTCACTCTGGGACTCCATGCAAACATTTGGAATATAGTAGTAAAGCTGGTAGTCTGGCACAACTTCATCTCTTTGCAAGGTGCATGGCCAGGTCAGGCAAAATAGGAGGCTTTTGGCTGAAATGTGTTGGTTTTCACAATAAAGTGTTTTTTCAATTTTGCTTTCAGTGTTGCTGGAATCTTTTTGCTATAACATTAAGTATACACAGATGTTCAATGACAGTGGGTGGCTCATTTTTATTTTTGTCTCCAATATAAAAGTGCCAGACTTATCATGTCATAATTTAGGATGTGAGTCAGTGAGACTTACCAGACATATCTACTAAAATTGTTTTTCCACATACTTGTTATTAATGGATGGTAAGTGTACCATTGATCCTTGTGTTGAGTTTTTATGTCATCTGGTTCCTGTTGTCTTACTTGTCCCCAGGGGGTTCCTAGTCTTACCTACTTTCATTTCTTTCATTGTGTCTTTTTAAATGTTCAGTATGTGCTGCCTAAAGGCTGGCATTGCTTCCCTACACTCCAATTCAACACTAAGATCTCTCAAATAACAGGTTTCCAAGATGTTCCTTGTGCCTTTTGGATGGTTTAGAAGGGAACACAATTTGAATTTTCCAAACAATTGCTTGGGGATTGGACCCATGGTGCAGCAGTAATGCAGTTATACCTACATCACCGAACATCTTTGCCTCTAACCTAAAGCACCATATGTGAAACTAACGTTATTGTGTCTCAGAGAACTTAATCTTAACTACATTAATGGGGACAAACTGATCAGACATTGACCTCAGCCTCATCATATAATAATTAATACTGTTATCCCTGTAGGGAAATTTGTCTTTTTGCTTGTCCACTTCCATAGGGACATCAGAGGTCAGGGTCAGCTTCAGAACAGCCCCCTTGGAGCCGGTGGGGATATTGTCTTGCTCAATGGCACTTCAGCAGGCCCTTTGCTGACACTGGGGCTTGAATCCGAGTCCTCCAGCCGATGGACAACGCCACTCTGTTACCATTCATAGTGCTTTATCAAAGGACTAAATATACACTGCCTGGCCAAAAAAAAAAGTTGCCACCAAAGAAAAAAGGTCACACACTCTAATATTTCGTTGGACCCCCTTTAGCTTTGATTACGGCACGCATTCGCTGTGGCATTGTTTCGATAAGCTTCTGCAATGTCACGAGATTTATTTCCGTCCAGTGTTGCATTAATTTTTCACCAAGATCTTGTATTGATGATGGGAGAGTCGTACCACTGCGCAAAGCCTCCTCCAGCACATCCCAAAGACTCTCAATGGGGTTAAGGTCTGGACTCTGTGGTGGCCAATCCATGTATGAAAATGATGTCTCATGCTCCCTGAACCACTCTTTCACAATTTGAGCCCGATGAATCCTGGCATTGTCATCTTGGAATATGCCTGTGCCATCAGGGAAGAAAAAATCCATTGATGGAATAGCCTGGTCATTCAGTATATTCAGGTAGTCAGCTGACCTCATTGTTTGGGC
>OMLB01048741.1:0-22713 GCA_900302555.1 Myripristis jacobus | reverse complement strand
TCCTATTACGCAACAATGGAAAAATATGCAAATCACCATAAAATCTCACTGATTGATCTGAGATTGGAAAGAAATATTAATTTTTGGAGTTTTAATGGCTTTATATTATTTCTAAGTACATATTTTTGTTATTTATAACCAATGCGTTACAAAGTGTGAACAGGACATTGAAAACATATCATCATGTCAATTTCATCTTTACCCAGTAGTGCCCATTACATTAGGAACACTCATTAAATATGAAGCAAAAAAAAAATATGTTAATCATTCATTCAGAGACGTTAAACATTGGCTGGGGTCAAATTGACCCCAAACATAATAGGAGGGTTAAAAACTGAACCTCCATATCACCCCTGGTCTAAAACACACACACAGACAAACACATCTTGCATAAAAACACAGATGGAATACATGTAGGCATACCGATTCCCTTATAAGCACAAACGCACACACACTTATCCCTGAATGCAGCCTTTATGTAAGATGTTCCATTTAGGTGTTAATAGAGGTTCATCTATGCTGACCTCCCATTTAGATGCATTATACACAAACACATACATCCATGCATTACACACACACACACACACACACACACTCACAACAGTAATGGAAGAAAGTTGCCAAATTGTGCTCATGCGCACATAAACACACTTATACAGAATAAAATGACAAACTGTCATACCCTGGGTACTTTTCCCACACACACATGCAAGCAAATACACAGGAAAAAAAACTTCAGAATTCACGCACACACACACAAACAAAAGGAGCACCCACGCTCGCATGTTAGTTTTACCTGTAAGATGCACACAGACACACACACACACACACACACACACACACACACACACTGAACTACAGCGTTTAATATGGCATTCAGGGCTGCTGCAGTGCGTTGGTAGCTAGGAGAATCAATCTTCTCTGTATTTGGATGAGATTATGTTTTTAATATCTCTGGTTTTACCCATAATTCCCTCCTGATACTTAATTTTACCACGCTCTCCAAGTAGGAGAAATAAAAAGATGAGTGGAAAAAAATGCAGAGAAATGCATAAATGAAAAGGGTATTACACAAGCACGCGCACACACAGCCTGTGGGCGTCCAGGCACAGAAGAAATTCGAGGGATTAATGCTTGTTGGAAGCAAACAATACCATCATCAGCCCACTATTGTCACAGTTAGAATGGCAAACATTTAGGGAGTTCTTTTTAATGCATTTATCCCTCATCTATCCTGCATTAATACTCTTTCTGTCATACTGTAGAACCAAGGATATTCTGCCTCTAACCTAGTGTCTCTCAAGTGTCTCCACAGAAGTCGTCTTGTATTTTTCTGTAACAATGGAAATTTATGATGTGGGACTTCTGTTTTAATGTGGCTTTTTCCTTGAAAGAAAACACAAACATACCATTTTTTTCTTCTTCCTTTGAATAGACAGGCATGGTCACCCTGTTCAGAGGAGCTGTCACCTAAAAATAATACCTAAATATAATAATATGTCATGTCACTCCCAATTTCCAATTGCAAAACCTGTATCTTATTCATGAAAGCTTTTCCATATGCTGTTTTGAACACTTGGTGTCTGGTAGCTCTTTCCTCAGAAATATACTCGCAGGCACTAAACATGCTAACCTAACCTTAACTAAACTAATTACAGTTTAGTTAGTTTAGCTCCACAAACAATAGTAACCATAACAGATGGCTTGTTAGCAAGACACAACGATTTTGGACTGTTTGTGCATACAAGTCCACCATTTTACCAAGGATGATTTTACCAAATTAACGTTATATCAGAAGAGACGAGGGCAAGCAATCTAATAAAGACAACAGATTTTCTTCATAGAGTTTCCTTTAATGAAACACTTGCTGTCGGTTTGTCATGAATAGATTAAAATGTGCGCAATGGTGCCACAATTACCAAACATGAGGAAAGAAATAGTCAACTCCCCATAAAAATTCTGACAGATGTAACTCAATTATTATTAAACACAAACACACACTTGTTTTCTTCCTTCCCATTATTTGACTCCACCAAAACAATTACAGCAATGATTCTGCACTACCACACCATATTCATCGCAGCTATGGGTCTTAATGTACTGGAAATAAACCCCCTGACTTCAGGTGCTACTGCTGGGAGAACTGTTGGAAGGAGAGGATGCGAGCAGTTGCTGCTGGCAACCTGTCGTTTTTGGATGATGATGACGAGTGACGATTGATGCTGTTTTCCACTGTATAAACTTAGAGGTACAGCCAAGCAGTTTAGTGTGTACAAAAACAAAGTCTGTGTACTTCTGTTAGAGCTTTTGTAGGTTCACCTAGATTTAATCTAGGTATCTACATTATATACTGTGTGCAATTGCATGGCATTTTGAAAATATGCACCAGTTCCCTCAATCCGGATAGTACAGCATATCGGCCCTGCTGCCCTCAGATGACTACAGAAATCAACCATAAGAGGAGGCTGTCATACATCCTATAGGCAGCTTTGGAAGACAGATACTGGGCTTTCAGATGCAATTACAGCAGCTTTACTGGTATTATTGCCTTAATCAAATTTAAATTGTTGTTTTGATATGTAAGTAGTCATTTCTCTTACTTGGAGAATCAGTGCGAAACGAGCAAGCATTACATTTATGAAGGGATTCATGTGATTTTGAAGAGGCCTCTGTCTCTCTGTTAATTAACGCCAAAAGAACAGCACATATCACTTTGGACCTGCTTTTGGTTGGCCAAGGCGAGGCTATATTTAATGCCAAAGTGGAACCAAAATTGCACACTGCCCTTGACCTGCATAAAAAACACACTCAGCTGTGCCACCAGTTAACACTGGTATCAGGTACTTGGTGTTTGTTTTTAGGGAGGTGCAAGCAAGCTGTGGAGGCAGCCTCTGTAACAGACATCTGACTCTGTCGCTATGGTGGCATTTTGATGAAGAGGTATAAATTAGATTTAGTTGCAAGTGTATTCCACGGGAGTATAATTCCAGCTAGTGATTTGCTTATTAATGCTTGTGGAGTGCCAGACTTTACTATTGAGTTTTCTGAAGGTGTTACTGGCGTTCAGTTATCTACACATTAGCAGTTGGCTCCCTTGATAATCTTGATGTGCCTACTTTCACCCAACAATTTGTTCCTTTTATATCTGTTTAAATATATCTATGCTTTTCTTTTCACTTCACATCGATATTTTACTACTGGGAGAAAAGGAAAAAAAAATACTCTAGTACCTAAATTAAACTTTCCTCCCAACCAAGGTAACTGTCTGGGGAAAACCCTGGTACAGTATATCCTCATCCCATAAAACTTCTTTACCCAGCTGGTGCAGAACCAAAAGGAATACCTGAGCATAGAGTTGAAGTTTTCAAACACAGTGTACTACCTCTCCCATGCTATATCTGACAGGGTTCATTTCTGAGGTGCTACATATTGATTTAGAAAAAAAATGGCATCATTACTTCAGTTCATTGTTCAACATGTCTAAAATATGGAAGAGCCAGGCTATAGAAGCCAATTTACACATTTATTTGCATAACCCCCTATCATTGTTACAGTCTCAGTGGGCTTCATAACGCCCACATTACGAAACAATAAATGAAAATGATGAACCGAAATGAGACCATCCAGCCTTTGACCCTCAACTGAGGAAAAGTAAAACTCCCATGAAAACTTCATTAGAGGCAGAACAAAATGGAAGAACCTTTTGGATCCTCCTATCAGCATCATAAAGTTTTCACTGGGTGCCGAGTGTGGGCGAACAGTGTTATGCTTTTGTTAATTTACCAATTGGCCCAAGTGCATTAGTTTTAATTTTGTGATTTTTTTTTTTTTTTTTTTTTTTTTTTTTTTTTTCACATGACTGTACCATTATGAAATGAACTCTTGGATTAAATGATTGCCTTTTAAGTTTGTATATTGTTGATTTAGCCTTTTGGCGTCAATTTACTGCAATATTTGACCACAGTAAGGGAATGTGGAAAAACAGCAGTCAAGTGGTATTACACTGCACAGCTACATCTGTGTGTTTATACTCCCCGTAACCACCAGTAACTGTGCTATTGACCACAGCAATCCCCCTGATAGGAGGACCTATCATTGTGAAGCCAAGTTGTTGTGAAGTCTGGCGTCTTCAGAGACAACCGGAGCAGTTATACCTCTCAGATCGATATTTCATGTCCTTCTCCTGGGAGATTTTTACTGGAAAAATAAAGGATTTAACAGGAGGTTTTGGCCGTTACCAGGCCCTTTCCACTCCTCTCACAGAGGCCACGGCACAGAGGCCATGTAAATCAGGAGTATTGTCTGCAGCAGGAATGGAGTTGAAAGTGTAGCACATAGGTGATTCATACTCAAAGCTTTTTCTGATTCATGGGGGTGTGGGGTGGGGCGGGGGTAATTATCAAAAGATCTTTTTATGATAAATCTAAAATTTGTAAGATCATGTCAGCAGAGTGATACTGACAATTCTTTTAGGGGCCCCTATTACAGGAATTAAATTTTCCTCTGTATATATGCATAGGTTATGAAAAAAACATTGAACAAAGATTCTGTTAAAATTTGATTTTGTGTGACTGTGTTTACGGTTATTGCAATTGTAAATATCCACTCTTTTTCAGGCTACCTCAAATGCAGCATAGTTGGACTTGGTCCTGATTGGCTCCCCTAATGAAAGAATTACTGAAATCTTTCCAGCCCAGGCCAGTTTGCAGTATTTGAACTGGAAAGCCTCCACTCGGCAGGTTTACCTAATTTGAATTACAGGACCTGTTGTGGCTGTTCTGCCTGTGAGGAGCCATAGTATATCATGAAAACTGAGAAAAAGGATATTTAAACGTCAACATCATTTGTTTTCTTGGGTATTCATTTTTAGTTATTAATGTTACAAATTTTCCAAATGATGGGCATTTCATTTTGAAAACAAAAACAAAACATATATCATATATTGTATGCAGGTACACTGTTTTGCTAAAGGGCAGTTTAATCTCTCTCATGTCAGACGTTTGTCCACATATGTGGTCGCCCATGGCAACCATGTCTGGCAGTGGGGCTAAGTGTCAAAGAAGGTCTTGTCATGTCATCCCAAAAGGAGAAATCCTCATGGGTAATTAAAGGGTAATTAATAATATTTCACCATTCATTTAAATAAGGTAGTCAGTCAGCTCACCTGAGAAAAGGCTTGACTTCGTACCTCCACCGCCCTTCACACCATCTGGTGTAAAATGACCTGTGACAGGGTAGGTCCCCAGATATGTTTATTTATTTATTGTGATTAGACAGTGCTAATACTTTAGTTTGCTACCCATCACACTGCCAATCACCTCAAAAGTGCTATTGCTGATGATTGCTGGCAAATTTGCTGTTAAACCACACATCAAAACACTGACCAGCTATTGCAGGCAACAATATCTGGAAATAAGATATTCAGTATTATTTACTATCACATTGTTTTGTTTAGTGTATTTGCATATGAATAAAACAAAGAAACAAGGCACAGTGATTTTGTGGCCACTAAAGTACATGTTACTAGTGCTGTGTAGGACCTGCTTTTGCATCCTGAGCTGACTTTAAATTAAAGGGATATTCACCCATTTTGAAACATGCAATATTTTACTCCCCTATAGCTGTTATGTAGGACAGTGGTGGGTGTATCTTCCTCTCATTGTTACTGAGTGCTAGATACTGACCGGATGCTCCAAATGCTAATCCTGCCCTTGAGGTGAAACTTCGCCCCAGCTAACACTCTAACTAAATAACTGCCTTAATTTAATCAAAGAAGGTATAATGTCACTTTTCTGAAAGTAAAATGTATAGACAATAACCGCACACAGATGATACCTTTGCTCAAATGACTGTTTATAACTGTATTTTTTTTTCAGTTAACATCTGGAAAGATTCTGTAACTTCTGCACTTCCTGTATCACTCCATGCCAGAGGTGCAGTAGTCACCACAAAGACAGAAGGAGATTGCTTGAGCTTTCTATTGTTTGTTAGGCTTATTGTTGTAGCTATGTCAAGGTTGTGGCACATGTTTTATGTAACTTTCAGGCTTTTGAAATGGAAAACTCACCACAAACTCACCACTCGCTGTACCTCTGTTGCTGCTGGCTGTTGCTAGTGTCTGGCCTTCTACACATAGCTGTTATGTCATCTAATGATGATTTCACTTGCATTTGGCCAACAGAGTTGTGTTCAGGTTGGGTGCAGAAACTTGGAAACAGATCAGAATACCAGGAGACATCATACTTAAATATGAGCAAATGCACTCATCAAACAAAGAGATTTAGAAATAAAGGCCTCTTCCTAAAAAAAGCCTCCCTCAACTAAAGCATTGTCATGTTCCTGGAAGCGTATTGAGATGTTGGTGCATTACCCTGCTGGAGGTTTTCATTTGGAAAAGGACCGACTGTGGCCATGAGTGCATGTACTGCAATAGCAGTAATGCTTTGGTACGCTGTGGTCCTTTTTAAAGAGGAAAACATTCCCTATACTGTTAGAGCACCACTATCTGTCTGTACTGGTGACACCAGACGAGAACTTGGCTTTCCCTCCATATATCACGGTTCGAACAGCCTCTGGTTGCCTTGCCCACAGCGACCACCTCTCCGCTGCCCTGGTCAGAACCCCGTTAGAGCTCGCCTGATTGGCTGAGCAGCTGCCAAGCTGGCCAATCACATTGTTAAATGGAGCTGAGCCAATTGCCAGATGGGGCCCTCTATTGTTACATCATGAACTGTTGAACCCAATCAGCAATTGGGCCAGTGAAGTGCGAACAAATGGGGTCACGGTGTAATATGTCAGGTGACATCAATTGTGGATCACTGAGGGGGAAAATGGAGGTTTAATATACCTGTGGGGTGATTACTAGGCCACTGACTACAGGGAAATATGTGAACTAGTCTCTTCTGTGTTGCTCGCAGCTCTAATGTGACCACACAATGTACTTGACAGACACAGGTCATGGCTAGCTGAGATTTGCACTGCAACACCTCTCGATTGATTACAAGGCCACAGGCTACAGGAGAGTGGATGCTCTAGCTTATGCCATGATCGTTTTAACAGGATCCAAACTGGCCTCACACTCACTCATATTGTGTCATGTGTTTTCTGCTCACTTGCAGAAAAGGGAACTGTCCAAAATAAGGCAGTCTATAATAACGGCACATAACGCGGCAACCAAAAGGTTTTATCTTCCATTTTTATGTAAACCATTTTCCTGCACATTGCCATTGCCTGTACGAGCGAGAGCCAAACACACTGACTGGAGCCAAGATGAGCCACTGTAGTAGTCCCACATGTTAGTACATTATTGCTGCATTGCTGTCATATAATCTGAAAGGAAGTGTGTGGAAAATTGTTCACTTTTCAGCCATCAGAAGGTGCAAACATTGCTTGCCAAGTAGTTGTTTGAAAGGCAGGAGTTTTGTGTGAGACAATGCTGATTCAGCTCTGTCGACTGCAAGAGAAAGAACAGACTGCAGTTGCTGTTGCAGTATTGGTGGAGGATAGTTGCGGGATAGTGAATTTATTAAGGACTGCGGCTTCAATAAAGAAATAAAGAAACGCTGACATAAATTGTTAGCCCGTTGATTTTCTTCATCAGGAACCTGTCACAAGTCTAAGTTAATATGGTACACATTTGTTGTCTATTGAACGCTTTTCAGCACACGTGTGATAAGACACAAGGTTTACAAAATGAGGTCTGGGTTTTCCAGGGGGTCCACAGCAAAATGAGGAATATTTTAATTTCAGTGTAATTTAAAGGGTTGTGTTTAAATTTACATTTATACTCAAGAGATCTGACATTGATCAGTTATTATTATTATTATTATTAATCTGATGTTTAAATACATGATTTTAATAATTATAGATATAATTTTCTTGTAATATTTTTTTTTCTAATTTTCTGATACTTTTTTGGCTTACTTTATGGTGTTTGTTCTACTAATTTTCTCATAAAAGTCTTTTTACAAATGTTCCACTTTTTTTTTTTGTTTGTTTGCTAACTGTCTTTTTCCCCATGTGTTTGGAATAAATCAACTGAATTTGCCCAGGTTTCACAGGGTTAATTAACTAGACATTGCTGTGGCACAAAAATATAATTATTTTAACAGTTTGAATGTATTTGATAAGTATGACACCTAGACAATTCCACATTTAACACAAACCAAAATATATTTTCATATCAGAGGCCTGAGGGCAAAATGACAGTGAAAGTGAAAGTGGGGATCTGGGTTTTAATCAGAGTTGACCTGGGGATCCATAACCCCAAAAAAGTTTGATAGGACAACACATTTTGAAAAGTAACAGAAATATGAACATTTTCATGCCAATATGAGATATTCATCATTTACTGTGTTGTGTCAAGCAGAGATAGTCCATTCTATCACACTGTACCGAAAGCAGTTTCCATTTGGGCATGTGACACTTAAGACTGTTAACAGTTATTGCTGAACAGGCTTTTGAAATACCGACCAGTGAACATCAGGTGACAGGTACTCTTTACTTTTGGGTTTAAAGCATTGCAGATCATAACATTAGTCAGCAAATGCTGCTAACAAAAAGAAGAAAATTTCACACTGTGAAAAAGCATTACGTAAATCACTGTAAACTTTTCGTTTTCCCTCAGCTCCCCCACTGAAATGTCTATTTGATGGCTTATTTCCATAAAAAAACACAGGCAGAGAGAACGGAGGGATTTAGTAGTTTTTTATATTAAAGTGTAGGATGGAGAGTGACACATATTTTGTTTAATGATTGTTTTATCAAAGGTTCACAAAGGGGACATTATCCAGGATCAAGTTACAAAGACAGAGAACATGTTGTCATTGAAGGCATTCAGGTTTGTGGCTTTCAAAAAAAAAGAAAAAAAAAAAAGAATATCTCATCACCACAGCCATAGAGGACTGCAGCAGCTATTGCTGAGCATGCCAAGGTTAGGTGGTTAAGCTGTTAGCTCAATGGATTCCACTGCCAACCGTGTGTTGTTACTGTGAAGGGGGCGAAGATGAGAGAGACAGGGGATTAAACTGCACTCCCACACAGCAGAATTACTCTATTAATCGGTTGTCTTTGTCTATCAAGGTTATAACAAGAGGCTGCTTGCCATATGTCTATGAGAGAGTATGAAAAGATGCATTGATATTCAGAATCTCAAGGTACTTCACATGAGGCTTTCTTTTTGTCTTCTGTTTCTTTTTCCTCTGCACCAACATCTCATTTGTACCCCCATTTTTTTTTTTTTTTATCTAATTCCCTCTCACTTTTTTCCCTTGTAACCCACTTTCTCCATTTCCCCATTTTACCCTCAACAGCACTCTCTTGCTCTTTTCTGTCTTTCTCAATCTTTGCACGAAGGGGCCTCCTCTCTCTATGGTCCTTCTCAAGATTTCTACCATTTTTCCCTGTTCCACCTTTGGGTTTTTTGGGGGAGTTTTTTCTTGCCCGCTTTGAGAATCAAGTCACAGTGTGTTGTCCTGTTTTGTCAGTTGTAAACGGGTCTGTAAGGCCCTTTGAGACTGTCAAAAGTCACATGAGGCGCTAAATAAACTTGAACTTCTTCTCTTATCTCACGCCTCCCCAGGTCATTCTTTATTTCTTTCTCTCTTCCTTACACATATGTCCTCATTTTCTCTAATTCTGTTTTTCTGTCAGTTTTGATGTGACTTGTCTTGCCCTCTCCCTGGCCTTTGTCTCTCATTCTCATTTTGGCTCTAACCAATTCCATCCCTTTCCTCCAGTCAGCCACACATCAATTTATCTTCCATCATACCCACATCTCACACTCTTTCTTTTCTTTTTTCTTTTTCTTTTCTTTCCTCCTTTTATATCCACCTTTACTTTTGCAAAAAGTAAAATACAGCATTGAGTGTTGACCAGTCAGTTGTTACTGAAGAGGTGTCAAAGACAAGAGAGGCAGGGCATTAAGCTGCAGAATTAGGCTATTAGAAGGCTGTCTTGTCAAAGTCACTTATCAAGGTTATAACAAGAGGCTAGTGTTCATGAGAAAGTGGAAAAAAATGTGTTGATGTAAGAGCTCAGGATGTTCCACTTGAGAGTTCATTAATTGAACAGAATGGAACGACAAATGTCCCCCTTATCTCTCTATCAATGACTTGCAGTGACATTAGTGTTTTGTTGACATTTCCATGTTGACTCCTATAACAATGTTCTGTGAAAACCACACAATAACCAACAACTGACTGTGAACAAGTTCATGTTGAAGCAGACTTTGGAAGAAAAGGAAAGATGATAATAAAAGATGTGACTCTCCCCTAACCTGCTACATGTTATTCACCACCTGTCTTTCGACTGCAGTGAACCTTTCAAGGCTAGAAAAGCGTGTCTCGGTATTGACTGAGTAACACTGTTCAGAAGTACTTTATAAGATATCAACAGTAGACACATTTTCTCACTAATGTCTGTGAGTGTCTGTTTTGGGAATCAAATTATGAAGCAACATTGTGGCTTTAACAGAACCCTGACACTGCAAGTCATGGACATCTGTCATTTATGCCATTTAAGTCTGCCGGTAAGGTGTTGGGCCACTACAAACGACCAGAACAGATTCAGTGCCCCTCCCCATTTGGTGTTGTGATGATGGTGGTGGAGAGATTTGTCTAACACTCCAAAATCTCCTGTAGGTGTTCAGCTGGGCTGAGATGTGGTGAGAGTAAAGGCCATAGCAAATGAATGACATCATTTTCATCCTCATCAAACCAGTGAGGCCTTGTGTCTTATGGATGTGGCTGTCATCATCCTGGAAGAGAGCACTCCCATCAGGATGGAAATGTTTCCTCTCAGTGTAACTCTGTGTTGATTTGATTTGTGGGCCTTCCCTCTAAGGGGACCAGTGGAAAATCATCTCTGTAGACCAGTGCCACTCAACTCTCCAATGTGCATTTGTCTGTGTAATAAGGGCTTTATGCTCTGCAGCCCTGCTATAAGATCCCTCTCTGTGTACAGGATCTTTAGGAAGAATGGAGCTCCATCCCTCCAGTAGAGCTCCAGAGACTTGGAGAATGTGTCCTAAGGAGCATTGAAGCTGTTCTGGTGGCTCATGGTGACCCAACACCTTACTATCACACTTTATGTGGCTTTTTCCTTTCATATGTTACCGATCTGTACTTTGCTGCTCCTCCTTTCTCTCCCTTTCCATTTCAGTCTCTGCTCTTCCTCTCCCTCTTTTTCTTACTGTCCTCAGTTACCTCCAACTTCTACATCTCTGTCTTTCATCTTCCCCTTTGTAGGTTTTTTCTTTGTGTATCTCTCCCTCTCCCCTCACAACCATCTCTGTCTCTATCTGGGTTATGTAGCATTATCCTCCCACGGAGGGCAACACCAACATTAGCGGTTTAGCAGATCTCCTTTTATCGTCCAACAATGATTGCTTTCCATGTGAAATATGGCTTAGATTGCTTGTGTATGAGGCCACTTGAAATGTTTTCAGTGTTACCAACATTATCTTATGTGAAAAGATCAGCGGGCCTAAAGAGAAATGGTAGCATTTCAAGTTGGTTGCTATTCAGTAGAATTCAAAGATATGGGCAGTTATTGCAGGCTGCTAGTGGAGTTAAGAGTGCATGGGTATACATCTCATACTAATTGCTTTCTGAAGACATGTACTGAAGGAGGCACTGTAGAAGTCCGACTTGTTACTGTGTGCTTGCTGAACTACAGCAACACATCCCTGACGGCAGTTGCTTGGAAAAATTAGCTTTTAATCTTTTTCAAAAGTTGCAGAAAGTGATCTACTATTTGTCGCCTGAGTTACAGTTTTGTACAGCATTGGACTAGTTTGGTTCTCGTGTGTAACTTTCAAGAATGAGTTGTGTTCAGTAGAAATGAAATTAGGTACAGGGTATGTGCATGGAAAGGGATCTCTGCAATAGCTACAGTGGTATACACTGGTATACAATGGTATATCATTAATATTGGACGCTTGATAAACACACGGCAATCAACATGTATATTAGCTACCACTGTAGCATAATGTCATCCACATGTTTAAAACATGTATAAAATTAGTTCCTTTTCAATGCAGGCTGAGAATTTACAGAAAATGGCTCCAGTGATTTTAAAGGCTGCATCTGGAAGGGTGATGGACATTGAGCATGAGAAAAGTTTTCATAGCATTGAAATGTTTCAGCTTTCAAAATGTCCTTCCATGATGTTTATACATCGTAGTGTTGCAAGGTTTTCCAAATTTACTTGGTGGCTTTATACACTTCTCATATCCTCCCAAAATCTATTGGTAATTTTATGTGATGGTGATGGAGTTACACAGTGGGAACTTTATAAGGACTGTACCATCTTTACAACTACTGTTAGGCCATGAGACCACTCCCTTGAACAAAGAGGACAAGTTTTGTTGTTGAACATACAGTGACTGGGATTCAAGACTGAGTTGGCGTACCAATCAGCAGTTAACGTACAGTTGTCTCAGCTGACATCTACAAACATCCATTCTGCAAATGCTACATGTAGCCAGTGTTTACATTATACATGCAATATATCCATCCACATCATGTTGTTGCCACTGGCCCTGTTTCACACTAACTGTAGTTTGGCAGCAGGTTTGGGGATATTTCTGGGGCTAGTCTTGAAAAGTTGGTGCTCACCTTATACTTCAGGTCCAGAGCAAAGGTCGGTGTTAGCCCACTTTACAAAGTGCAAGTGTGATTGCTGCCTTACTGTCAAGGCTAGTGGTCTTAGCCCTGGACTAAAGATAGTGTGAGCAAGGCTGAGAGTTGAAGCCAGAGCCCATTTAGCTTCCATGATGTAATAGTTCCTTCCTGTAGACATAATGCTGGTAAAATGGGTGATCTAAAATGGATTAAGACTAAGAGGGCACTAGAGTAGACTGTAAGTGCATCAGTGTTATCAGCACAAGGTATGTAAGAAATACATTACTGCACAGCTCTCCTGCTATGTGAAGACAGGGTAGCCAAATGGTTCGGGGGGTCATATCATGAAAAGATGACAAACTCAGATTACATGTTGCTGATGCAAATAACTGAAAGATTACATTCTTCTAATTGGATATGTACGAATCTATTTAGCAAAAAGTAACAGGTAACTAATTTAACATGTTTACCCAGAGTAAAATAATAAAATTTAGAATAAAGAATAAAATAACATTTTGAGTCACTATAGAAAATATGGTCAAAGATATAGGCCTCCCTGAATTGTTGATATAGAAAATGTAGAACATAAGAACTTAGAAAATCAGGTTAGCTGCACAGTAAATGTAGCCAGGTTCACCTTTTTAAATATTACAGTTTCTTTGGTTGGTTCTTCGGCTGTTTTTAGGTAATTTTCCCACTCAAGAACAATTGAACTTTGGTAGAGTGTTAGGTTGAACAGTTATCTGGATGCGATTTGAGTCCGCATGATGGTGAAATAACCTCATTAGCTGCTCCCCTGGGCTGCTAATCCACAATACTGTAGCTGTGTCTCTCCCTTCACTTCCATATCACAGCACAACAGCTTGCAAAATAACACAGAGTGCATAAACGAACGTCAACAAGCATATTATCAATATAAAAATGTGTAAACCCTTGTTTTCATGCAATGACCATTATTTGTGAAAGTGCTATAATGTTATTTCTTCAAGGTTACTCTGTGGAAGTTTCCTGCAGGCGCTACCTGTCGGATGTACTTTCCAGTTCAAATAGGAAAATAAGAAGGAAAGAGCGATTTGATTTTGCTCAAAAAATATGTAATGGGACTTGTTTAGATTGCCTGCTTTGTTCATGTTTGTTTACATGCTGAAAGTGTTATTTTGGGAGCTTTTGTGCTGTGTTGTAGAAGTTAATGGAGAGATAGAAATACAGTGTTGTGGATTAGCAGCCCAGGGGAACTCAGAGCGACTAATGAGGATATTTCACCACCACACCTAGGTAACTATAAAACCCCGACACTCTACCAAAGTTCAATTTTGTTTACAAGTAAAGGAAAAAAAACAGCATCTGTGTGATCAGACCTCAGGGTCTTGCTGAGGTGTGGACAGTGTAAACAGCAAGCAGGAAGTATATTGGTTCCTCATGAACACCTTCCCCTCCTTCTACCCTCCGCTGAGAGGTGGTACTGTCTTTCCCTTTTCACCCTCCCCCTTGCTTGTCATTTCTTGGCTGCACTGGCCATGAATACCCTCATTACAACTTTTGAGGATCATTGCCTTGCCTTTTCAGACATTCATTGACATCAGCTCCTGAACAAATGCACGTCAACCTTGCACTCACCCTGCCTTGTTTACTATCCGCCACGTTTGTTTACTTGTTTGTTGGCTTGTTTAACTGTTGTTACGGGAGCCAGTCCAGCTCACGGGTGTTTCATATTTGCATGTTACCTTGATGTCTTTGTATGACTTTTGTGCATATGCATTGTTTCTCACTGTTTGTAGCCCAGTAAGCCTGGGTAGTCAGGTGCTGTGAGAAAACCTTGTAATGCTGAAAATGTTGGTGTTTTAAAAAAAAAAAAAAAAAAAGACTGTCAACCCTTCAGATTGAAAGTCTTTTTTTGATTACGTTTCATATCTTTGGGGCCATATAATAATAATAATGATTAGATATTAAAGTCAAAGTCAAAAAATCCCCAATAAAAAATTAAAAATAACAATGTGAATTTTGTCCAGAGGGTTAAATGAAACCTTTCAAAAAATGCATGCCCACAGGCTTCTGCGATTCAAAGGATGAATGAAATATTGTTTTTTGAAACTACAAGGTTTTCACCTGCTCTCTGTGTATGTTCATGTTCATGTTGTCTGCACGGCCTCTGTTTTCATCAACACACCGTATGTGATTTTCCATTTGTGTTCATCAATTTAAGGAATTTTGGCAAAGTTGGAAGAGTTTTGTTCCAAAATGAGATATCTACTATTTGCAAGTTAAAAACAAAAAACAAACAAACAAACAAACAAAAACAAAACATATGTGCTTATGAAGGACCTGACAAACCAATTTTAGTGCTTTTTGAATTGACAGCAGGAAGCTTAAGTCCACAGTTGACAAACGACTATATGTTTAAATCCTGGATCGTCAATTTTATAGAGATGCTTTATGCTGAACTTCCAAGTACAGAGTCCCTCCATATCACATTTTTGAACAGAATGCACCACTTTTTATTTACCTGATGCTTTCATGTGCTTGCACAATGTCTTTATTTTGGCATGAATGAGTGTTGGTATGCTCTTTGTGTGTAGATGCACATATCTTCACCTTGGGATCAAGTTTTTCCAGTGTATAAATGTTTCTGTACTTTCTTAATTTTTATTTTGTGTGTCTCTCATTGTGATGTGTCTAATATGTGTGTATGTGTGATGTTAGGGATGGCTACCGAAGGGTAAACTCTCCTCCCTCCTCTTTATGATCTTTCCTATGTGTGTGTGTGTGTGTGTGTGTGTGTGTGTGTGTGTATGTGTGTGTGCTTACACGGATGTGGTCCTACCTGTATGATTGTATGAACCTGCTTGTTTGAATGTGGCCTTCTGCCTATGTGACTATGTGCATGCACGTGCGCATGTGTGTGTGTGTGTGTGCGTGCGCGCGTGTGTGTAGGTGCATCCACCCAGGACTCAGATGCCATGGAGCCAGAGAAACAGGTGGACAGCACAGTGAAGATGGCTGGAGTGATCGCCGGGATTCTCATGTTCATCATCATCCTCCTCGGCGTTGTCCTCACCTTCAAACGCAGGTAGGTCAGCACAACTGCAAGAGAGGAAGCACCCTCAAAAGGGGCTACATGTAACATTTTAACGTCAATAAATAATTGGCACGTCAATTTTGATACATTAGCATAATGACCATAAACATGTGAGACCAAATGACCCAAGGAGAGAGGCAATGGGAGAAAAATTCTCTCCAAATATTCTAATATTTAGACATTTCTTTGTACATGAAGAGATCTTCACGCATTTTTATATTCTGATAACAGTTGGACTTCTTTAGCCACCTGTGAGGCAGAGTTGTAATGATTCTCTCCCTCTTAATAGTGTTGTTGTCAAAACATATTGGCTGCAGATATGAATGTAGTATCAGTTATTTTTATTGCAGCAGCAGCAAGCTAGAATAATTCTAGACAGGAACAGCCAGCTATGTCTTTAATGTGTGCTACAGTGTTAGCTTTTTGTTAGCAAAATAATGATTTGGGTCGAAAAGCGGCAGCAGAACTCAGCAGATCCATTCCAGTTTAAGAGAGGTGCGTGCAGATGAAAACGTCAAACTTTTAAACACCAGCTTACAAAGACAAGCTGGGCCAGGAAGCAACAGCGAGAAATCTCTTTGTTTTGAGGAACATTCATTTAGAATACAGAGGCAAAAATAATGCCCTGATTGTGGTCTCATTTGTTTCCGGTAGTTATTCTAAGGTAAACAATTAATTTCATATACTAACTTTTAAAAATGTTACATGTAGTACCTTTGAATCGGGTGATTTGGTAGATGGATAGACAAACTGACTGATGAATAGAGCTGGTAGACAGACACAATAACATCACTTCACATGTAGACAGGTAGATAAAGCCAGATGCTCACCTTCAAACACAGGCACACCAAAGAAATCAAATGTACTGAGATAACGGGAATTTCAGCATATTCAGGATGTATGTTTGAATTGGATTTTAAGAGGTTTTTCCATTTGCCTAGCTTTACTTTTACTCATCAATAATAATAATAATAAAAAAAAAGGCAGATGAGCCTTTATCACCCAGTTCAACTTACACATCAGTTGTACTGATTGGCAAACTCTTTTATAACTATTCATTTCTTTAGGCAGGGGAAACAGTCTCATAGATGTCTGCATTAACACCATTGATGTATGTAATCCTTTTATCCTTTAGGCAAAAAATAATCATAGAGATGGCCAGACAATAGACATCAAAACCCAGATTTTTTTTTTTTTTTTTTTTAACCTAGCAGACACACGCACAGCTTTCTCTGTCTTTGTTAACATGCACACTGGCTTACCACCATCACCTGCCCTCATTTTCTTTTCTCTGTCTATCTCTTTCTCTCTCCATCCATCCTCTCATCCCTCGTTACCCTGGTCACATACTGCTCATGCCGTTTTGTTTTGCTTGGGATCACAATTTCTTTCGTTTTTAAATTTTTGTTTATTTATACTTTTTTCATGTTTTTGTCAGCTTCTCACTCCACATTCAGTACTCACATGGAACAAATGGCTTCAAATCTTTAAATTGCATTGTTTAAAGACATACAGAACATTGAACATCAGAATTATGAATGCAGCAAATGCACCACAAATTATTTTGGTGTCACTGGTGCAAGACACATAGGAGCTGACACAATGACACAATACATACTGACATGGTAATGCATCCTGCAACATTCACTGAGACACTCACGTACTAATTGAAGATTATTACACAGTGCAAAACAAAGATTAAGCCTACAGTGTACCAAGGTGAAACAGAAAGATAACTAGGTGTGATTGCTAAAGGTGTTAAATCCTGAGGTTTTGTAGAGGGCATTAGAAATAATAATAATTGACTCAAAACCATAATTGCCGTATTTACAATGAATGCATAAGTACTTACTATGGTTAAACCTCTCTGGTAATCAGTAGCATCATTGTTTTAGAGGGATATTTACCCATTTAAAAAAATATATTTATATATTATTTCACTTTCCCTCTAGCTGCTCTGTAGGACAGTAGTGGGTGTATCTTCCTCTCATTGTTACTGAGTGCTGGATACTGGCTGGATGCTCCAAATGCTAACTGTTAGCCTCCTGCCATTGAGGTGGACTTCCCCCTAGCTAACACTCTTAAAAATAACTGCCTTAATCTACTCAAAGAAGGTATAATGTCACTTTTTTATGTAGCTATGTCATGGTTATGGCACATGTTTTATGTAACTTTCAGGCACCTGCCAGCCACCATTGTAACAGAGCACCAGCCCAGAGAGCTTAAAACACACAAGAAAATAGTTCTACTGTTATAATAAAAACATAAATATAGATATAAATCCTGTGTGGTTAACTTGTGTTAAATGTTTTTTTTTTTTTTAACTCTGTTTTATTTAATTATTTATTCAACAATTTGCATTGTCATACAGAGGTAGTCATGAGGAACCAGACAAAAAGCTGCAGAAGTCCCACGTCATGCATCTATTCTGAATTAGCACTGCAAACAATACGTTTAGATGCAAATCAGCATATCACAAAACAGTACTTACCAAACCTTTCCTTTCAAATCATAACAGCAGGGAGAGAAAGGACCTCATTTTTTTCCAGAATAGATCCTTGTAGAAATGGAGCAAAAATACAGTGTTATTTCAGCACACATGCTGTAAGTGTGGGACTTCTGTAGTCACTCCATAAAGTCAAGTATTCAGAATTTAAGGAAAAAGGCAAGGCTTATTTTGAAAATGGCACTCATTATATTTAAATTATTTTCATGGATCCCGTAACTGAAAGACACCAGTTCAAGTAAAGAACAAGAAAACTGAAAAGTTTAGATGCAACATATAAATAACTGATACACTCTCCAAGTAGAACAATATACTGCATTTGTCACATTAGTGCAGGGACACACTGACAATTAATGCAATGACTGAAGTGCATAGTGGCACATGTGGCACAGGGACAAGAAGACCTCATATTGTGCTCACGGGGACAATGTTAGGTATACAATAGACATTAGAAAACACACATCACAGCACATTTTATTACTGCTTGCATTCAGGCAGCATGCAATATGTTTGCAGCTGCAGAGGGTGTTAGGGAATCCTCCACATTAGTGTCAGAGCTTGGAAATGTCACGTGAATTGGTATTTGGGACCACAAAAACAGATACTGTATGTGTGACATGAGTCACACATGTCAAAGCACATATGCATTTGAAAACACAGTAGCAAAGTGCTGAAGGCAAACCTTATTGGTAGTCTACCAGCGGCATTGCATCCATTTCAAGTCAGCGCCTGGAGGGCGGGGGAGTCGGAAAGAGGTCAAAGGATCGGCCAGCAATGCTAATCAGTGGCTAACCAGGGCTAACAGAGAGTATCACAAACACCAAGAGGATAGAATATCTATCAGAGCAGAGAGGAAAATACAGAGAGTGAAAAGAAAAATATAGACGCAGGCTTAGAGAGAGGTGCAGGTAGGGAATAGGGTAGAGAATCAGAGAGAGATACATGAATAGGCCAAAGAGAGGGCAAGCACTGCCACAGAGGATGTGGGAGAAAGAGAGTAAAGAAAAGAAGATGCAGCAGGAGAGAGGAATGAATCAGTAATACAGTACTTTACTCAAGTGTTCAAGTGTTACCGCAGGCTAACTGAGACCACTGCATACAGTAGAAGATCGGGTGAAAACATACCCACAGAGAACATGGAGAGATTGAGAGAGAGTGTGGAAAGCCAAAGAGATCCAGAGAGAGGAGCGCATATCAAAACTACAGGAGAGAGCAGACTGGGGAATGAGGGAGAGGCAAAGGAGGACAAAAAGAAGGAAGGTTTGTAGAGGAAGAAGGAGAGGAATTAGGTACATATCCAGGGAGGAGGCAAAGAAGTTTCAGAGAGGGAATAGAACACAACATAGCGATGAGTTGCAGAAAAAGAGATAGACAGACAAATTGATCGAGGTGGGGGGGTTGCAATTTCATAGACTGTTTGCTAGGGTTGTGCAGGTCATCAATATTTCATCCCACATACTTTCTCCAGTGGTTCGGGTGGCAAGAAAACAGTGTTTTTTAAATTGGAAGTGTTTTACATGTCTTTCAGTACCCATAAATTATTCCAGGACAAAACTTCATCAGGAAGTGAACACACTGAACTGTCCGATTAATCTTTCAGAGCAGCACTACACATGTTCTGAAAGCCTGGGCAAATGGACTGTAGGTTTTAAGGAAGGACAGGGGATGTTACAGATAATGTAATGTAAAAGTGAATAACACTGGACACTGCTGAAGTCTTAATGGGGATTTGATGTTTCTCATGTTCTCTACTACTAGGCGGCCCCTGAGGGCTCAAACAACCAGCACTGGAAGATACACTTTTTACAAAGAGGCTGAAAGGAGAATGAATGAATAATTAATACCTTCAAAGCTCCCCAAACACCGGCAGATTTTTTTTTTCAAACCCCAACTAACTAGTCAAGAAAAGGTTTCGTCTCGATTCTGTTTATTTCGTCTCTTATTTGAGCAGGCAAATGGATGTTATTCAAATTTTATTCACCCCTTATTCCTCTCATCCAAGCATTTAAGAAGACAATTCTGACTCGGCTTTAACCTTTTGTGATTTTCATTTTAATTTGCAGTATGTACTATTTCCATGTCCATATCTGCCTGGAAAATGAGACTCATGTAACCTCAATAGGACTACATGGCTAAATGACAATAGATACAGGTCAGATAAACAATAAATAAATCAAAATACACAGGTAAAATACAAGGTAAAAAAAAAAAAAAAAGAATGACAATATCTATCTATTTATCTATATAGATAGATAGATATAGATATAGAGATATAGATATATTTGGATGCATACATGCATAGATAAACAAAGATAAATACGTAGGCCACAACCAATATTATGGATAGCACTGCTGGCTAGATGAAGTCCACATTTAATGAAATTCTGCTGCTGGCCATGACTCTTGGCAAAACTGCCCTCTCACATTACCTCAGAATGCTGTGTCCTGGCCTTTAAGAGGGGTTTGTGAAGAAAAGGCTGAATTATTAATACAAAACCTCCCCCGGAGCTCTCTTGTTTATATAATGGGCCCTGACAAGTGAGACTGGGTCAGGTGGTCAATCATGGCGATATCCATCTGTTTTAATGTTAATTTATGCACGTGTTTTGTATGGATCGCTGACTTGTACTTAACCGATGATTGAATGAAATGAAAAGACTAGATGTATGAATGAGGGCAGGGAATGCTGCACTCACATCTTGTCAGATTAAATGTAAATATGAGCTGCCAACTGATAATTACAAGTAAAACGGGGCAACATGACCAGCTGCTGATATCTTTCACTTGGTGTCACGTAGCGCAAGGGTTGGTCAACACACAGCAGAAAATCCACTGAAATGAACATTATCAGTTATATTTACACTAATACAAATAAATTTTACTTATGAAAAAAGAACAAATTATCATGTAGAGCTGATTTTAATTTTGTAAATGTTAGCCTTCGGTGTTAGACTTATCTAATGATACACTTTGATACACAGTGGCTGGGTTGCACTAAAACGGATTATTTTAATATAAAATGAATTTTAATCAGAGCTTATCAAAACTAGGTTTAAAATGAGAAAATCCAGACTTAAAATGTTGCACATTTAAAAAGTAATACTGCATCTGAACGTGTTCCACCTTACACAAGCATTCAAACACAAGAAATCTTATGCCCATTTGACATTTAAATATATAAGTAGAAATGATGCAGCATCATTATAATTTTAGCTTTTTTTTTTTTTTTTTTACTTAAACTTATAATTTTAACTTTAAGTCTATTAAAATTAGAATAATGTGCTTTTTTTATAGGGTCTGTGCCAAACAAACATGTTTTCTTACATCTGGAGAATACAATTTGTAGTGCTATTAAAAAAATACAGCTCCAACACTGGACAACAGAGAAGCGATCTGATTGGTCAGTTACACATGCTGGGGTTGTGCACAGATTGATAGAGAGGTGCAGAAGCTCCGCCCCCTCTGAAACATGATGCCCTGCGATAACGAGGTGGGTCGTATGGAGACAGTAGACAGAGACTGAGGTGTTATCTGAATAGTAACAGACCTGCCACAGGCTACTGATGCTGCTAGACAAAGGATTTGTCCCCACTAGAGCTGGTTCACACACACACACACACACACACACACACAAATACACAAACACACACAGACAAAGAGGCATGGTAGGCAAGGACGGGCACACACACACTCAAAGGCAAGTGAAGTATACAAATACACAAAAAAAATGTGCACACACACACTAAGAGGTATGCAGGCAGGGACATACACACACACATACATAATGGCAAGTGTGGTATACAAATAGACAAATATGTGCAGACACACACACATAGGCAGTCAGATGTCCACATACCGTTGAATACAGACAAAGATGTCCACATGCAACGGCAAACGTGTGCATGAAAACACACACACACACACACACACACACGCACACGGTGGAAACACAGATGAACACAGACAAAGTTGTGCAAGGAGACACACACATTGTAAAAAATGTGCTGTGTGCACACACACACACAGGCAAATATGCATGCAGATACAGACACAGGCAAATATGTGCAAATGCACACACAGGCAGAATCACACATGGAACACACACAGTGTTTTCTTTTCGTTAGTCACTGAATTTTTTGTCATGTGGCTGACAGAGGTCTACTTCCAAAAGTGGTGCAAGTGCATATGGGTGTATCTACTGGAACAATGTGTGTGCCTGCGTGCGTGTGTGTGTGTGTGTGCATGTGTGTTTGTGTGTGTGTGCGTGTGCGCGTTTGTTGAATAGTGGATATAAAATTACATTTAGTGCCAGATCGCCAGCTGTATGCCTGTTTGCCTTATCTTCAGTGGCACACGTGTGGACTGGTGTGTGTGTGTGGTGTGTGTGTGTGTGTGTGTGTGTGTGTGTGTGTGTGTGTGTGTGTGTGTGTGTGTGTGTGTGTGTGTCTGTCTGTATGTCAGTGTGTGTCTGTATATTTACTAAGGGTCTGATTCTCCTCCTTAGGCAC
>OMLB01048740.1:0-57224 GCA_900302555.1 Myripristis jacobus | reverse complement strand
ATTATGTTTGGGGTCAATTTGACCCCAGCCAATGTTTAATGTCTCTAAATAAATGATTAACATCATTTTTTTTTGCTTCATATTTAATGAGTGTTCCTAATGTAATGGGCACTACCGGGTAAAGATGAAATTGACATGATGATATGTTTTCAATGTCCTGTTCACACTTTGTAACGCATTGGTTATAAATAACAAAAATCTGTACTTAGAAATAATATAAAGCCATTAAAACACCAAAAATTAATATTTCTTTCCAATTTTAGATCAATCAGTGAGATTTTATGGTGATTTGCATATTTTTCCATTGTCGCGTAATAGGAATACTGGATGTATAAGTGGGGGTGTGGGGGGAGTTATGTTTTATTTAAAGGGCTATTTAGGTAATCAACAAAGAAACATAAAGTACCTGACACATAAACTTTGATAACAATTTTAGTTATAATAATTTTGTGGAAGTTTAAACTGCAGGGGTCAAATTGACCCCAAACATAAAAGATGTTCAAAAATGTGAACATAACAGGAGGGATAAGGAATAAAATACAGTATACATTATATTTTATTCTATTTTTAGTAGCTTAATGAGATTCACTTGGTAACTGTCAAACTCAAACTAACATTTCTCAATATTTATTCTCGATTTTCATTTTGTTGTTGTTAATTAAAGAATTAATTAAAGTTTACTTTTCTGTCTGGTGCCATGAATCTGACTCTCTACACCATATGCTGAGCTCTCGAACCATATGCTGTGAGATACGAGGGCTCCTATACTCATAGCTTTTTGCTTGTACCTGTTGTGGGATTGGATTCTCAGCTGCAGTGGATTCTAATCTGAGTTATAGGTCGGCCTCTTCCCCGAGGACACCAAATGAGCACTTCCTTGAACTTGGCGGGCTGTAAAATATGTAAACAGAAGACAGAGGGAGCTGTAAATATTAAGCCAAGAAACTGCCTTAGCTTTCTATTTGCCGGGCAGGAATCTTATTGGAAGGATAGGAATAGGGAGGGTTGTCCCGTAGATTGGAACGGAACTGGATTTGAATGGAAACTGATAAAATTGGCATTGTAGTTGATCCAAAAGTAAAACAGAATAAGATTATCTAGTGATAATCACCAGTAGTTGTAGTGCTTCACAATATTTACTGCAGAATAAACTCTACGGTAACTTCAGAAACAATAGCACTTTTTTCCCTCAATTATTGTGTCCTACGGTTAAAATCTGTTAATTAATTAGTACAAAGTATCAGAGTATGTGATTAGTGAAGATGTGAGAAATTAATTTAATGACACCCTATTAACACCATTAATTTATTTGATTATCAGTGCTTTGTTGTTGTCACACTTCACACTAATCTGTGGATTATGCGTGAATCCGAGGCTGGAAGTCATGTTTCTGTATTAGCTGGTGCAGTGGCTCTGTGTCAGCCCACTCCAGAACAAATTGGATCGGAAGGATTTACGGCATACCTGATTGCGGTGGTTTTGGGGTAATGAGAACCTTTTAAAATGAGATTGCCTAGGGGTGGGGACATCACTGGAGGGCTCTAACCTCTGCTTCCCCCCATGCAGCTCTAATAGTGCTGCAGACATTTTCAGTCGGCGTAAACAGCCCCTCTACTGCTTCCTATTCCCACTGCTCAGCTGGAATAAGCGCACCTGTCTGTCAAGTCAAGAGGCTGCCCCCAGAGAGCCAGACCCGGACCCGCTTCAATTCAGCAGGCCTGCTGTAAATTCGGCGGCAGTCATATCAGTGCCTGGCAGCGGCCACGGCTGAGCTAATCTCCTGCAGCTTTAAACAATGTGGTTGTCAGAGGCAGGGCGCTGCCAAGCCCTTCAGAGCTAAGCCCAGCCTCAGAGTGGCAAATGATCCCCAGCCCAACTCCTCTCTGTACTCTGCTGCTGTGTTGGAGGACACTTTGGAGTCCTGAAATGTACCGAAATGTGCTTGAAGCATGCCAGCTAGTGCATTATTAAAGCTTCCTTGCTCTGAATTTATTTTTTTGTGTACCACAATAATCCATTTGTTTTCTGTCCCAACACGTCAAGCATGTGCTCCCCCTAGAAAATGACAATAGCTCTTTCTTTTGCAGTCATCTTGGTATTACATTAACACAATGAAAGATGCAGGGAGGCAGATACCAGATCCATCAGATAAATCACAGGTGGCCTTGTTCTATGGGCAGAATCAGTTGAGAGGGAGGGCACGGTATAAATTTTTTAGTGTGCCAGCATGCCTCCCCCACTCACCACAGTTAATCATGATGCTCTCATTGACAGCCATAAATAGTCCAAGATTTGCCAGTCCACGCTCCCTCATCGTTATTCATGAGACATGCGTGGTATGGATGACAACACTGTGGCTTGCTAACAAGAAGAAGAAAAAAAAGCAACACACTGGCATGACTGCAAAACCTCTTTCTCTGAGGTGTTTATTATTCTTGTCTTGTGACATTTAATAATGCAAATCTAAAGGATTGCATTGTATGCCGTCGTTACAGTCTATGGACCAGATGAATATTCTGCTGGGCCCACTGGTTGATCATTCAAAAGATGTGAGGCAGTGTCTTAGCTCCGAAGTCACCAAGAATACTGGGAGAGAGATCAAAGTCATGACAAGCCTTTTTTATTTTAAAGGATGTCATTTTTCATTAAAATGTTTTGTCATCATTGGATGTAGAAAATATGAGATTATGAGAATTTTTCCATGCAGAGAGAGGTCCATTGGTTGTTTTCTCCTCAATGAAAACAGAGTTTTTTTCTGGGGATTACAAGCGACATGTAAGAAGGTAGTGATCCAATCAGAGCACCGCGTCAGATTTTATTCTTCCAGCCCTTGAATGATTGACTCTTTAGCCACTTTTATGTGTGTCGCTGCCATTGCAGAACTGTGCCGATTGTATTGGCTAACTTCCTCATAAATTGACTGAATTAACTGACTGAAAGAATGAACAGTTACATTTAACGGCAATTACTGCTTTTAACAAGCAACAACAGCACAACATATCGGCTCTCGAGCTTGTGTGACACACTTTACGGTCCCATTGACTTGCGTTGTCACCATAGCAACTAACCACAATCTGTACCAGCCAAATGACCATGGCACACAGCTCAATGACCGTTCAAGTGGTCGGGATGGTACTGTTATCCACCAAGGGGAACTAAAGCCACCCCTGCTGGAATGTATTACTGTAGAAAATGCAGCCCCTAAAACTCTATTTAAAAGCTTTTGTTGCAGTTAATGACTTTTTAGGAAATCCCAAATCTTTGGTGGTTGATCAAAATTGAACTCAAGAATAATACTAAAAGAAGTTCATGTTTGTAAGTGGGCCATCCCTTTTCTCCAGCTGGCCATGTGTGTTATATGATCACTTGAGGCCTGCTAAGAAGCTGCTCCTGGATTGATAGGAAAGATTATGAGATTCTTGAAATCCTACACATGGTTACAGCAGCCACATCTCCAAAGACACTGTTTAAACTTTCATGTTTCAATTTTTTTTCAGTTTGCCAAATGGGTTATACAATTGCCAGTGAGTTCAAATTAATATGATGTCTGTCACAGGCAGGGATAGAAAGTCAGTTTCCACAGGACATTTGCCTCAATGAGATGAGTCCCATTTTTGAGCTGAGGTTAGAAAGTGCAAAAACTCACCTGAGCGAGTGCTGAGAGTGGCTGTGCAAATGTCAAATTAAAGATTGCCTCTCAGAGATGGGATTTAAAAGTCAAAAGAGGAATTATTCTCTATAGCTCTCCTCACAAAGGAGTCCGTGTGGAGTAGTCTGGGCTAGAAAACGATAAGTAAGCAGAGTACACAGTCAGGCTTTATGAACTTATCTCACCTTGGAAGCCTCCAAGCCCCAGATGGTGATGGTCTTCATTAAATATCTGCCTCCACAAGATATATTTTAAATCTTTCTCTGAGTGAGGATCTGCACAGTCTCAGTCCATGCTGCCAGCCAGTATTCCTCAGTCACCGAGAGACTCCCATCACGTCTTAAGGGCTATGAATAATATATATAACACAATCTTGGCTTCATATATTATACTAAAGTCTTGTACACTACACCACTACAGCCTCACAAATTTAATATTGCAAGGCTTTTCCTCCTACTCCATTTGACTACTGGGCTGGTTAAACTCTCTCTGTTCCTCTGTACTGCTGCAAATATGCTGCATGCCATGCCGCCTGAATGCACACAGTGATAGACTGCTGTACTATGCTGCATATGCATACAGTGATTTGCACTGGCTATGCATACTGTTTCTCCGTCACTGTCCCCTTGCACCAAATGTGAAGTCTCTGTGTCAGTTTTGCGAAGATAAATTCCTGTGCGCTTTATAATAAAGGGACTCTGTTTCTGATCCCTAAAATTATTATTTTTCAGAGAAAGGCAGCACTTTGAAATAGTAACAGTGCCTAACAAACACAAGTACATTTAGTCAAGTACCATTTATTTCGCTGGATCAAAGTGTGTTGCCAGCAGTTCTCACTGTTATCTGTTATTACAGTTTGATTTAGACTCGCTAAATGAATCAAATCCTTTCATAATCCTTTTATTTCAGAGAGAAATTTGTCATCATTAGTATGTCACAATCTCACTGGGTTTTGCTTATGTTGCAACCCCTTCTGAAAAGATGAGAATGAGATTAACAAACGCAATTCATCTCCCCGCGGAGAATGCAGCTAAGTTGAGGTTTTTTTTTATTATTAAAATTTCAGCCGCCAAATATTTATACAGCCGCCAGTGTTCATGAATCACAATTCTTTGCGGGTAGGCTTCCCGATGGAAGAGCACAAATGAAAGAGCAGCAAGCATATGGGATAAGCTCCCTACCTGTCCTCTGTTTTGACTTGAATTGCTTCTAAATCTCACTGACAGCATGAAGGGAGCAACAATAGCACTCATCGGTGGGAGAAAATAGCAATGGTGAAAAAGAGAGGAAAAGACGCAGGAACAAGGAAAGATTTGCAAGGGGTTTAAACAGCTGTGATGTAACAAGGAAATAGGCTGGGAACAGGGGAATCAGTGGGAATCTTTCCTTAGTGTACAAATGACGGAATATCAACAAGAAAATTCAGTGCAGAATTATGAATTCATGAGTATTGTTTTGTTTTGATAGAGCAAAAATACACAGCAGAGCATTCTTGACCGACTAAAATATTCTGCAGCTAATGCCACATACACAACCGATAACTGTGAGCACAACAAGATCACAGCTGGAGGCACAGATCAGGCCTTTAATTGCATTAAATATTCAAATACAGTTGCATCAGCTGCCTGCACTGAAACTAAAACAGATTCTTTTCAGTGGGTAATGCATGCTAATAAACCTTGTGCAATCTTGTATACATCTCGCACAGTGTACACAGTCTTAGTTGATGAATACAGGCCTCTTGTTGCTTTGCTGTCGTTTGCTGAATGCTTTGTATTCACATCTGCGGAGTTCACTTAAGAGGCTGCTCTTCTTTGTCTTGTGGCTGCAAACTGGTGAAAAGTTCTGCCCTGCCTCGGTAAGAGAGGAAAGAACAAATTTACATTTCAATTTAACAGCTGGTAATTAAGCAACACAGCAAAGCTGTAGTTCTAACTGTAGTTAATTGTAGATCAAAAAAAAAACCCTCCCACATAGTCAGTAAACTGCCCTCATTTGATTTCTCACACGCCAAAAGAGGGAAAAGTTGTTGCCCAAATACCACTGTCAGTTTTGATTTACAGTTCAAAAAGCACCATCCTCTCCCTGTGGTCCTTGTTTTGTCAATTCAATCTACTACATTATTGAAATTAAGTGATATCTATCATGACATGATGAAGGCAAGTTTAGGCAACTGAATGCTAGTGGTTTGTGTGTGATGATGAGCCCTGTGGATGCAACCCTCCCCCCATCACTTCTCGTAATGAACACCAAGCCCAATGTTTGTTGGTTTTCTTACTGCGGAAAACTGATTGCTTTTCATGATCATAATTCCTCTAGACACAGTGTCATGTGCCATTAAGCATAGGAAGCGCCTGCTTACAACCTAAGGAATACCTGCGCTGTCTCTTGCTGGTTCCCAGCTGGATATGCAGTGCTGCGCGTGCTTCATATCACATACTTTTATCTTCAGATCACTTCTTCCTACTAGAACTACATCAAACAGGCCATGTATTGGATGAGAAGCTTATATGATTCATCCTAGTTAAAGAATAGGTTTAATATTTTTTAGCCCAGGCCGTTGGGGAGTGACTAATTACAATTAATTAAATTTGAAAAATAAATGTAATTGTGATCAGTTACAGTTACTGGTGGAAAAATGTAATTAAATTACAGTTCCTAATCAAAATGTTGGTGATTACAAAGAGGTCACATCTGAATATATTTATTTTGGTAAAGAGCTTTTATGCAGAATATAACATTCATTCTGTTGCTTTGCATCTTTTTGCCGTGAAGGAATACCCTCTTACGGCAGATTTCTAGATAAAGCCTTTGGGACAAATTTGAGTGCAACACCATCAAGGATGTCTTACAAGGAGCTGTCCCTACATCGAGACAGGCGCCACTAACTTTGCTGTGTGCAGTCAAATTTTGAGCGTCGTTTTTGATTGGTTCTCTTGTTTGAATTTGCACCGCCTCCCATCTGCCAATCAAATCACTGCACATTGATCTAAGCAACCTGAATCTGCCATGCCTGTGTCCAGCTGACCACGTCAAGGTGGTTTGATGTTTGTGATCTACACACTTGTGTTTTGTTTTGGTGGTTATGCTTAAAAATCGAAACAATCTTAATTCTTAATCTTAATTCGAATTATATTGAAGAACTTTTACTAAAAGTTCAGTCAGTCACAGTCAGTGTTGAGTACTGCTATGAGGTTTATACTGCCTAGTTTAAATTGATGTTTTTAGGACTTTTCAGCTTTTTTGTCCAGTTTAAAACGTTTGTTAGAAAAGTAATCAAAGAGTAATCACATGCAAACGTTTACATTACTTTGATAAGTAATTAAAAGTAACCTTCCCAGCATTGCACCAATTTACTTTTTGAAAACGGGAAACTTTAATTTGGCTCATGCTGCATTCACTTGAACTCAGACCTTGTAAATTTCGACATCACAGCGTTCACAGTCAGGAAAAATGGATGCTTTTTTCTTTGGTATTCCCTGTGGATGAAAATTCAGAGAGTCTTCTTCTTGTAAGCATTTGTTTATCTTGAGCTGACAGCATGAACACCATGTTGCTGCGGCAGGATGGTGGGCTTATCCTCACTGAAGCTAGCAGTGAAGCTGTGTTATGCACAGTTACAAATGACAGGTAGCAACATTTTAATATGGCCTGGGTTGACGTATTCTGTTCTGTTCTAACCTATCCTAATGTTATCTCTATGAATTTGATTTCATGGATATACCTTCTCCCTTTTCAAGTATATTTCTATATTTTACTGTGGCACCATCTGCATAAATGTGAAGAGTTACTTAATCACACCATGACTCAGACACAAGCTACATTTCATAGTTGCACATTGGTTCACTAGATCATCAGAACACCATTTTGTGAGATTTTATCAGATAATATATTTATTAAGCAGTTTACTAACTAGGTGCTGCTGTAAAACTTGCCTGACTGATCAATTTAATGCTGTAGCACAGTATGTATGTTATGCCCTTTCACTTTCATGATGTACAAGCCCAAATAGAGCACTGATCCTGTTGTTAAATGGCACTCTGTGGGTTTCCTCCAATTGTCCAATCTCACAGGACAGACTCCCTATTAAAACGCAGCAGCTGGAAAATGAGCAATCTGAATGAGGGAGCCCAAGTGAGACATTACTGTAGGAGGTGGGGAGGGGAAATGGCTTGCAATTTTCCTCTCCCACCTGAGACGCGCACGCGCACATGCACGCACGCACACACACACATAACATGAACTATACACTCCTCTGTGCCTCATACACCAGCCCATAACCTGTGCTTCAGTTTAAGCAACCCATCGAGAAGCCCCATAAATACACCATCAGCAAGGAAATCCATATTCCGACGAGTCCAGGAAACAAATTACACCACAAACTTTCTGACATGTTTGTTTTATTGGCTGTGACACCAAAACCTATTGGGATGTGTCAGCATAATTGTTTAAAGAAAGCTGGTAATAGCAGAACACAGGTAGCTCTAAGTGCGCAAATCTATAAAATTAGAATGGAAGCAGTAGCTACAGGTAAAAGCTCGCAATCATTTCAAGCCAGCCATAAAGCCAGCAGATATTAAAATTAGCCATTCACTGCATCACATTCTGTATTCATTATTAGAATGAGGTCACATTGTTGCAGCTATATCATGTTGCTGGAAATCTATTTCCTGCAGCAATGGTACTGCAAGTTGGTAACAGAGCGCATAAGCTGGTAAAAAAAAAAAAGGTTGTGGGTCGTGCCTTTGCAATGGACTTTCAGTTGTTGTGATGATGTATGGTGTCTCTCATCCAAATGATAAAGGCTAATTATAATGGGGAATGGGAACATGGCCAGAGGAGTCTTCCGGCTTTATCTCTCGGAGGGTAATATTTCTGTGGGCTTCTCTGAAATGTCTGAGAGAAAGGTCATGTAGCCGAGAAGAAACTGTGAAAAGGAAGAAGAAAAGCAGCGGGGGCTGGTTTGAACAGTGATGGAGCTGGAACCTCGTCATTGGGTGCTAAGGACATGCACTGTTACTGCAAGACCGCATGTATTTGATGAAATGAAAACCATCAATCAAACTCTATTGGACATCAGACTTTGGCTCGTTTCAAACTGACACAATAGACCCTTTTTCTATGAATAACAATCAGCGTTAGTGCCCAGAAAGTGCACAGAGAGAGGGAGTGCTCTGGGTAGAATACAAGTTTTGTAAGGAGAAGGGCTGTCTGTTTCACTGAAGGAAATATTTTTTTGATATTTTCAAAGAGTAAGCATTCTATTTAATTTACACTCAATCCATTCTCTTTGTCCGATTTCAGCACATTTATTCCACTGTAGATAATGAGAGAGTATCTTGGCAAAAGCCTTTCAAGTATAGTCACTGGGGAGTCAAAGCTGAACCAGCAATGTTCCGCCTACCTCATATTTCAGCTCAGCGTGCGCCATTTAAGAAGACTATAGCTCTGGCCTATCAGACAGCCTTTCGGATTAAAAAGAGTGAGGCTAAGGGAAAGCATGACTTGTTTTGCTGCGGCTTGGATGAATTAAGCTGTCGTTGGTCACTCCGGGTGATTCATAGGTTTGCTGACCACTTGTTGGTTCCCAGAATAGCCTTGTTTGCCTGTAGCACCAGATGCTGCCTCTGCCTCCTTCAGGCCTGTCTCGGAGCATTACATGTGACACAGATATTGCTGCACACACACACACGCATATTCTCAGTTACCACCGCGGATGCTGCAAAGATGTAATGTCTGCTTAATGATGATATTATAGCAGCCGTGGGTGCAACTTTTGGCATGCAATACAGCTGCCACAGCAGGGAGAGACAGCAGATACCACAGTGTAACAGAGTGTCCAAAGGCTAGAGTCTGTTCAATTTAGGATTTAAATCCCCTCTCAAAATTCAAAATCATCTCCAAAGCTACAGTCCCATGTGGAAATGCTCTTTCATGAACAATGTTTAATTAGCGGAATGGTCTGAATTAGCCGCTTTTAAACTCAAGTGATTGCCGCCTAACCAAAGCTGAAATTGAACCGAACTGAAGCAGTATTTAATCTTAACAGTTATTCAACGAGGACATTATTGTGTGAATAATGCAACACACAACGAATATATTGAATTTAGCAAAAGCGGACAGAGAGATGGAGGTTTAAGTTCAGGGGTGTTTGCTTGTTACAGAGAAGGCTCGTTAATCCTAATTAGTGCCCTACACTAATGAAGCCATTAGCCTTGTTGTGTAGCCCGTGGCACTGTGGGCCGCTGCTGCTGCCGCTATCAGCCCACTTGTTGTCATCTTGTCCTGTTTTATCTTTATGAACCGCCTCTAATAGATAATACATCTCAGTATCATGCACTTTAACTTGGCAATGCGTGCCTAAACAATTACCACAGACTGCCTGCACATTAGACCTTTGTCAAGTGCTTTTACCCTCATTATACACTCCTATGTTTAACTGATTGCATTTCACATGCCGCCACGTTGTCAGCGCTGCCTTTGTGAGATTATATACATTAACCACAAATTGATTCTTTAACTAGGTAGCTGTAAATCTGCATTGCATTGTTTGTGGCTGTGGTTTGCACGGAAATTTATTTGTCTACGGGAGGAAGGGTGACATTTGGCTCGTAGGCTGAATAATTATTAATCTATGAGAGACCCAAACCACTAATGAATAAAAGATTGCGTTGCTTGCTTGGCAGTGGATCTGCCCATGCTGCATGTTGGAGGATAATGAAAGTCATTGAGGGAATTGTTTGGCAATCAAGTATCATCATGAGGTAGCCAAGTGTGCCACTAAATCAAAGAGTTGCCAAAGCACAACAGAAGTCAAGTAATTCACGAGTGGATTTTATTATCATGCTCTTTATATAACCTTGTCATGTTCCCACTGCTTCTCACTGCTTACCATGCAACTGGGACAGCAATATGTCAAATGTACTGAAGAAAAGAAAGAATATATCATTATACTCATGTCATCACTCGCAAATCAACCCCGTTAGGCTGATAATGCTACTGCTTTTTATTCATTTATTTACTCATTTTAATCAAATTATACCGCAGCCCCTTTGACATCCCACACTGTCAACTGTATTGATGCTCAAGTCTCTGAGGGAAAATCATGACTGCACTTGCTGTCTCACAAAGATTGCTCTCTTCCTGCCCCGTTGCTCAGAGAAACTCCATCAAATAACAGCCTCTGCATTGCCCGGGGGCTCTGCAGCCTCGTAGCACCTGTCTGTGTTTGGAATTGGTCGAGCAGTAATGTGGATCTTTTTAGATCAGGCCGGTGTACTCCAATATCCCATCACCTCCTTTTTCTCCATATTGATCGCTACCCCTCCTGCTCCTCCACTCGTAATCACTGGCTGGCAGTGAGGGGGAATGACAGCAGTATACCGTTTGCATTCTGCATATGGATGAGATGCAATCTGTCTGCCATCTCCAGCTGGAAGTGCTATCTGGTGGCTGCGGGGCACAGGAGGGGAAATAACTGTGTTCTGTTCAGTCATTGTTTCCTTTTAGACCAGGTCTTTTGGACAGCGCTAAGAGCTGTGCAATTCTCTCTGCACATACAGAAGCAGGTTCCTGTCGTTTAGATGAGCAGGATCCATTTGGCCTGTAGAGTTTCAGGTGACAGTCTGAGTGACCGCTGGCCTCTTAGTGTCCATCAATGGTCTGGAGCAGACAGGGTTTCTACTCCTCAACGATAAAGATAACACTCAAAAGTTTTCAGCGGCCAGATTACTCCTGAAACTGCAGTCCTTGCTGTCGATATTCGCACTCAAATTGGTAATCTGCAGAGAGCAGCAATGATGAAAGCGGTTTAAACTCAGATGTGACACCGTGTGTGTTCGCTGACGCAGGATCTAATGTAGTGTATCTCTCAGTTTCCAGCGAGACTGAGAGGCTTGTTAAATTAGCTTTTCTGAGGGAGCTCCATTGAAGATTCAGACTGTTTGCCATGTACATTTAAGATTCTGTCTGAGTGGCTCAGCTTCAAAAAGAAATTCAGAGCCAATTCACAGCACACCCACCAGTCCCTGTCAAAGCCTCCCATGCTTCTCTGTTTGCCTGACAGCTTTGGAGATCTCCATCTCCCTCTCAGATGCTGATGGCATTGTGATTATGGGCTGCTCTGAGTGGCAGCATCAATTTTAAAACACTGGGGATTCAGAGCGGATGGAGATTAATTGTTCGTTTTCCCCACGTGCTAGCTTTCCCTTACATTTTCGGTTTCTTGCAATTTCAGATTTGTGGCGTCTCATTGATGTCAAGACAAGAATCTCTTGATAATGTTACAATAGAACTTTTCTCGATTGGTTTCCACAACATTGCCATTGCCGTTTTATAATTGTTGAGTGACAAAATAAAGTTTTATTAGTCGTCCCTAAACCCGGGATATATCAGGGATATATCTGGATGTTTTTCCTCTGTGCATCACGTTATTTGGACTGAAACCACTTGAAAGACTCTCAGACAGTCCACCCTGAGAGATGTACAGCCACGATGCTGCCTCTGTTGTGCCTGTGTTGTGCTGTGTTGTGCTTTGCTGTCTTGCAAAACTTCCAAAAATCCCAGCCAGAAGAGAGAGGAGCTTTTGGGATGTGTGTTATTAAAGTAAAAGGATTGACAGTTATTCACATCTAAACAGGACAGGCCTCATGGCTAGTTAGAAACACGCTGTCAACCCTGATGGATTCTGATGTTTTTGTTTTATCCCCCTCGCTTCGTCCTCTCCCTCACCGGCTCTCCGCCTCTCGTTCCCCCCTCGCACGTCCTCCACCGGCACCCCAAATGTTCTCTCTCCCACCATCTGACAGCCACAATCCAAGCGAGACACAAGTGTAACTTCTGTTTCATCGAGTTATAAATTAGCGCTGATGCTTGCTTATAATAAGCTTTCACAGTGTGGTTCAGACTAGGCCATCGCATTAACCGCACATTAGTTTAGTAAAAACTCAGGGCAGACGGCGCTTCTGCAAAACAGTGCAAGTAGGAACCGTGGCTATGCATAAAGCAACTTCAAGATGTTTTCACAAGCGAGGTTATCTTGTTACTAGTGGGTAAGTGGGTAGGGGGAGCATGTCAATGTGTGTCAGTGGGCTCCAATCTGCAGCTGGAGGGGGGGTTATCAGCAATATCTTCTCCACAGAACAAAGCACTCCTTCCCTTTGATGGCAGTCCTAAGTTAGGAAACATGATTAAAGTGCTCTAGTTTCTGCTAATCCTCTAAGGGGAAACTTGATAAATCTACTGAGCACTAAAAAGGACATAGAATGGGACGGAGGCAAAAAAGATAAAAGAGGATGGAAATGGTGCTTTTAGGATTGTGTCTTGTCACTCATTCTTTACACGTGAAAAGTCAATAACCAAAGGATGCATGTGGCACGCTAATTAACGAGGGAGCAAGTTCAATCAAATGTTTTCAACAGCCCATCCACATAACCTCCTCCTGAATTGTTTCGTCTTCACTGTTGAGGGGATGAAAAGAGAGATGACACACATCACATCGCTCCTTTATATTTTCAGATCCACAGTAAATGTCTTTCATGGAAACTGAAGCGCTGTTCTCTGCAATCACCATCCTCATCCCGCGTCTCAACTCCAATAATCCCCCTCTCTTTTCCTGCACCTGAAGCTGCTTGGGGCTGTTTCCGACTGACATTTTGCATCGCGCTCCGGCTCCCAACTCTTCTGTGCCTGTTTCTCACTCCTTTTCAAAGTGGGCTAATTATTTATGTTGTGGCTAAGCAGATGTCTTTTGTTGCAGGATTTGCCTGTTACATAATGAAGATAATCTCCCGCATCTGAGTGGCATTCAGCGTGATGAGGTACACCTGCCGGCTCCCAAATCACAAAGGTACCGGAGTGAACGTGATGTAAGACGAGGTGCACGGCGGTTCACTTTAAAATGCTGCATTTGTGTTTCAGAGGTGAAAGAAGCAGGATGGCACGCCCAATTACATATAGCTGGGATGTATTACATCATCTGTGTTTATGCCCCTGCTCCCTGAGATGATGTATCATTTCTTGCTCTTGTCACCGAGTATGATATTAAACTCCATAAATGTCAGTGGTTTTTAATGTACATTGGTGCTCTCCCAGGTGTGCACTGCCGTAACTGGCAGGACTTTGCATTTGAGCTATTCATCTCCATTTAGTCTCAATCCAACCCTACTCGATGAGCAGAGGAAACAAATGGGCCCATTTTAGCGGTAATGGATTTTAGAGCTGACTGTCTGTAAACCTCAGAGAATGTCGTCCGAATTATGAGATGAGACAAGTATTAAACGGGCTCCTCTGTCCTCTACAACTAGGATCTATGACTTATTTGCTGTCCCAGCTAATGGTTCACTTTGTCTCCGTTTTGTAGGCTGCCAAGACAATTGACTCTTGAGTGCTGTTTTTTGTATAATCGAAGTAGTCTGAACTCAAGAGTCTAGTTCAATCATTCAGCATACTCATTATCCTGTGGATCTATACTCCTGTGCCGCACTGATAAGACTGGTATCTGCTCCGGTGCCCGGTGATATCTAATGCACTGATCAACAATGCTGTTACTGTGAAAAGCTGCTATAAATCACATAATCCCCGACTGCAAAAACAATGCAACACTGAACGAGGAATCACAGGGGTTCTTAACTTTAATTCCCTGTGTCCATTGATTAAAAAAAAAATGAAAGAAAAAAAAGGCAATTTCGGAGTATAGCACTAATTGTTTTCTAAAATTTCAAAGTCGTAATTCAGTCTATGCCTCTGAGCCAATCATTCCATCTTTGCCAAACGCTGAGCCAGCCTGTGCATATTTTACACATGCTGGCTGTCCCAGATTCATGAAAAAGCCTCCTGGCCTATGCCATGTCAAAGAATTATGGAGAAAAATTGAGAAAAATAAAGTGCATGCATCTCCGCGGGGCTGGAGGACAGAGAAAGGGAGCGGCAGCCGAAAGAGTCTGTTTGAGAGGCTGAATGGCTCTTTGGTTTTGAGAGGAGAGAAGCACAGGAGAAGCAGGTCACGTTTCCTCTCAGCTTCTGTCATGCCTCGGAGGTTCCTGGCAAGCCGCTGAACTTGAACAACTGAGTCACCTGGCCGCCAAGAGTCAGAGGCATGACCATACAGAGAAGTAGTGGGCCAGGAAGATACAGACTTTCCCTCATTTTATCTCTCTCTGGCCGCATTCCTCTCCTCCATTCCAGCTGCAGCACAGCCTGCACCAGGCAGCACACGTAGACCCTCCACAAGAAAAGCCATTCATGATTGTGCTGCCTTGCTGCCTTTAGTACATTCATATTTACAAAAAAAGTTGTAAAGGTTTAATTCCCAGACATTACTCTTCACAGGATGGGCTTATTAGGATCAAAGAAGGAAGAGGGGGAATTATCAGCATGCCTGCACTGTATCTGTTGTTTTTGCAACCCGCACGGTTTAATGATCAAATGCCCCCTAGTGGTTTGATCAGGTCGTCGACAGATGAAATCCCTTGGTACCTTCTTTCAAAAACCACTTCTTCATCAAGAAAACTCCACATCAGTTTTTGTCTCATCTGTTAAAAATGCATTCATATTCAAATAAAGAAATAAAAACATATCACAAAACTGATCACCACACCAACCTTTACTGTTTGTGAGCGCCCCCAGTACTTCAAATCTATGTCAAAGGCATTCATGTAAATGTCATTCTTCAAATGAAGGCGAGATATGGAAAATAATGGATGTTGTTGTCCTGGTTTTGGGAAGAAATCCCCTTTCCCTTTAAAAAAAAAAAAAAAAAAAAAAAACTACTACACAACATGTTTTGTCTTCCCAGCCACAAAACACAGTCCCCTGGGGGGCTCTGTCCAGGGAACGCTCACATTATGTGTGCACCAGAATTGATACTACGGAGCATCACACACACAAAAACAAGGACATTTCCCCATTCCTTTGGAAAAAATGAAGGCTCTGTCCAAAATGTGTTACTTACAAGTAAAGAAGTTTTGAATTTGTGTATGCCTGGCGGCCTGCACTGTCTCACTAAGCTGTCCGCCATCATAATTTTTTCATTGTCCCATGCCTTTGTAACCAATGAGCATATGGAGAACTCTGGATCAGCCATGTCAGGTGATATACCCTGACACTCCCTCAAGAGGCCTTGTGATGGCAGAACAATGACAGCCCGCCTTTATGTAACCAACCCTTTAAAATCAGAGCCATGAAAGCCAAGAAATACATCAATCACACAAGACGCTGACACACCCATCATCACAGAGCAGCGGGGCCGGGCAGAGAAACCCGAGATCCCCCTAAAGTAGGCCATCAACTATTCATTCTGTTGTGATACGCCTAGTCCTATCAGGTGTGACGCAGTCTGTTACAGATTTCACTTGGCTGGGTGCAGTCCCCGCTTTGCCTTACAGTAATCAGTGCTGGCTTTGGCAGGGCTCGTCCTTCCACCGTGCTGGTGAGGAGGAAGGAGTCGAGCAGCGCCTCCCAGCCATTACAGAGATTGCTCTGAGGGAAGACATGGCTCCATGCATATTTCATGAAGGTATTCCACTTTTGGGATAATTCATCAGCTGTTCTACTAAGGCTGGTGCGAGGCAAACAGAGCGGCCGTGGTATCTAGACCAAGAGCAACACTCCATATCATTAAGGATTGCTGTACCTTTTAAAAAATTAATCAAAGCACTGACTTTTTTTTTTTTTTTTTTAATTATCTGAGAAGTTGCAGCATGTTTCCCTGTTAATGACTTCACTGACTTGATGCAGACGTAAACACTGCACGGAAGCGGACTCTGCAAACTATCTGTGCAGACAGCTTGTGTAATCTGTTGTTAATGTCTCCACTCTGAAGCGCAGAACAGTGACAAGCTTCCAAGCTGTGATATTGGCACTGCAAATGCAAACAGTGACATCAGCCATGAAATTGGATGAAAACAGCCACGAGACTGAATTGTTAGTGCTTTATTATATAAAACAAGGAAAAGCACACATGTCACGGCATCGTTTTACACACTCACAATTTCTGTCTGTTTTGCTTCATTCTGGGCGTTCACTCAGCTCTCAAACTTCAAGGTGCTTTATGCATAGTGCTTAAAAACACGACTAGTCCATAAATAAACCACATTAAATTGGCAGTGATCATAAACTTATTAATTAACCTTTCCTCTGGGGGGCAAGGACGTGCGCAGACTTACTGAGGGGCAGCTGTGGCCCAAAAAGGACACCTCCTCCAAACACACACACACACACACACACACACACACTAACTATATAAAATCTACTCCTTTTCCACTATTGTCTGTGGTAATATTACATTTTAATATTGCACTCAGTGTTTTAGTATTGCTACTGTGTGAGCATTATATGCTAGAATTTGGATTTAGTGAAGCATCGCAGTTGTAAACTGACCCAAAATGTGTCCGTGTGTCTATGCAGAAGAATTCAATCTATGTGCAGACTTGTCCTTGGGAAAAAGTGAAAATATAAATCAACAAAATTCAAAGCATCTTATATGTTATTCACTGGTCTATCTATCCCTGATTTGCCTTGTGGTCCTGAGGGTTGTAGTGATCATAATCCAAGAGAGAGAATGTAGGGATTAGGCAAGAACAGGGGAGGAGAGTCAGAAATAGGCCAAAAAAGGCAATATAACAGGGGAAAAGAAGGACTTCCTGAGGCACCAGTAATCTCAGTGTTCATTTGACAGAGATATAAGTTGGCTGTTAAATGATAAGAAGTCTTTCTACTGATGTCAAAAGTGCATTGAATGTTCATAGGATTCTTGAAATTGCAGCTTTAATCATTACCACCAAAGGGCTATATTCCCTGCTATATTCCCTGTTTGAATTTCTGAAGCAATTCTGAAGAAATTGAGTCTCCGTTAGACCCTATCTGCATGTGCTTAGTCAGACAATTTTCTTTATTAGGCTAATAATGATGTGTTATATCCTCCAGCATCAGGTAGTTAAAAAAAAACATGCAATTTAATACCAAAGGAGTGCTCAGTCGTAGGTAGCAGGTTGCCACCCTGAATCTTTTTCATTCTCACTTTTATTTCTTCATGAGGCTTTGTGAGTTTGACTTTGAAAAATATTAGCAGCAATATGGCACATCAGCTACATATAACGGAAATGTATCACCTATTTTACCATGCTGTGAGAAGGCATTGTGGGTTAGTCCATCGATTGTCTCAGAAAAACTAAACAGTTCATCTATAAGTGAAGATAAATATTCAAGCTTGAAACTTAAGTATGATAAAATAAAATCAAATGTGCACAAATGGTAAAAAGGAAATGGATAAAACAAGAAACGCTACATTGAAACAGGGAACCTCTGGTCCCTGAGTTTGAAGGGTACCCATATGTTTCACGTTCAGGGTCAGAGTGGTGTCTGGTCTTAGAAACACTGTGCTCTAATTCCTGGTGCACCTGCTGTAGTAGCTGAATATGGTGCGGTCTATCCAACTGCGGAACTTGGACACAGCCGTGTAGACTCCAGGATACCGGGCATCTGCGCAACCGTTTCCCCAGGACACCAAGCCATAGACCCGGCCCTCACATACTAGTGGACCACCAGAGTCTCCCTGGAACAGCAGGACAAGGGAGTCAGAAAGCCTGCAAGGCTTTATACTAAAATCAGTATTACTGACTAATAATAAGCTTGCACCATGAAATTTCAATTTCTATGATTTGCATATACAATGAATCTGCCTTTTATACTCATAACTACACTTAAAAAGTAGAATTTTACAAAAGAGATTGTTTTAGAAGTACTATATGAAAAAAGTAGTATTTAAGTATAGGTAGCTGATAAAACATGTGTACATAGACATTTAAATAACAGCTTATAGGAAGGAATAGGTCAGTTTCTGGGACGTATTCCAGCAGAGCCTGACTAACAGCAATGTGGGGCAACTATATCGCCATAGCTCACATAATAACTATGGTATACAGTCATTGCAATGGTAAAGGGACTAAACATTTAAGATCTGAGTGAAAGAAATTTAGGGGCTTTTTAATCAGACCTGAAGAGTCACTGCAACCCGCATAATTAATAAAATAAATAAATAAAAAGAAGAAAAGCATCATATCCTGAATCAGAACAAACAACTTTACATCTGTCCAAATTGTGATTTCCCCATACACTTATGAACAGGCCATGGCCTTACCCTACAGGCGTCTTTTCCACCAGCACTGTAACCAGCACAGAGCATGTTGGCTGTGATGTTGCCGTTGAAGGAGTCAGTGCCATTGCATTTCTCTGTGGAGACGATGGGGAGCTTCACTGTTTGGAGAGAGGAGGGGATCTGGCCTCCACTGGAGCTGGTGAATCCCCAGCCTGACACCCGACACACTCTACCCTCTGCTAGGGAGGCGCCGTGCCTGGGCAGCGGGACGGTGGTCACGTAACTGTTCAGGTAGACTGGGGCCCTGAGCTGCCGAGATGCACAGCAAAGTGATGGCAGTTTTTACCCACATCAACAACATCAGACAAACAACTTCCCCAAAACCATTTTGTCCAGATATTACAGTGTGTGCTGACATCTTTTTGAGTACTGTACCTTTATAAGCATGATATCGTTGTTGTTGGTGATGCTGTTGTACTGAGGGTGTGGTATCAAAAGATGGGGGAAGAAGAATTGCTCTGTCCCCTCATATCTGCTCAGAGAGAAGTCACCTGCCACGATTATCATTTCATTTACCCTGAAGATGACAGAAGGAAATAGCAGTCACTGTGATGGAATGTGGATATAATAATTTAAAGTTTAAAATAGAAATATTTCAGTCTAAGTCATTTTAAATGCAGAATGAGTAGTTTTCCTTTAAAAAAAAAAAAAAGTATAAATTAATACAAAATTAATCCCTCTCAGTCATCACTTATGAGCCACTAGAAGTGTGTGTTGGTGTGTGTATCTGCAGAGACCCTGCCCTCTGCCAGGATTTTCTTGCTATGCTGAGATCAGGTCTCTTCTGGGCATCAGCCTTTGGGTAGCAGGTGTGCAGCTCCCAGCCAATAGCAGTGCACAGTGCCAGATCAGTAGCACCACATCCAAAAGGAAGCTACGAAAACCGTGAAAGTCGAAACGTCAAGTGGAGAAAGCTCGTTCCACAGCGAGAGTGAATCTGGGGTTGGTTTTCACCCGCTGGCGGGCACTGAGGGAGAGGATGAGGATGAAGAGCAACACACTGTTGGCCTGTTTCCTGTTGGACAGGTAGGTGCCAGCTTGCCAAAACAAAAATTGGCTTCCGGCGGTTACCTTAGCCAGGCACAAGGGCCAGCTTTGAATGTTGTGTTTTCCAAACCCCTACAGACAAATCCTACTCATTCTGCCTTTAATCTTATTATCAAAAGCATGATAACTGAAGACACACTAGATTCTTTTAATGCCATAAATATTACTATTCCTTCACATTTTCCTTGAAAAAGCCTCAGAAACAGCATTTTTACCCCAGATCTATAATATCCTAAAGATATTATATACTAAAGGTACAATAACATATACCTTATTGTCTCCATGGGAAAATTGGTCTTAGACTTAAATGCTGCACACATGACACATGACATCATCTTATGGCATAACTGCCTCCATAGTGGTTATAATAAAAAATCAATATATAAACACAGCAACACATGCTGTTGCACATCACAACCACAAATTACACATATTACACACACAGATAAAATAAGAACCAGCAACATATTACACAACCTCTTGCACCATACCATGAATCTACAGTATGTATGATAGATATAGATTAGTGATTTATGCCAGGGGTTTTCAAAGTCTGAGACTGTGGCCGTCCCCTGGAACAAAGCTTGAGGGTATCCCTCTTAGCGTAGATCGATTCCTGAGTGTCTGTGGGATCATATAGCAGCTACTTGATCCCCCATTCATCCAACAATTGAGCTAAGATAGTCTTATATTGTTGCTTGACATAACTTTGAGCTGCACACAAATACATGACAAGGGCTGACTCTGTGTTCATAAATTTACCCAGAACTATCTATGAACTATCTCTTTAACTGAATGACAGAAATTGAGGCAGCGCGGTGCTTTTTGATAACTAATAAATTAGAAGTTTATTAGCAATTCTTTATGAAATGCTTTTTTTTATACCCTCTGTCTCTGAGCCTGCCTCCCACTTTGAAAATCTCTGATTTATAGCATCATGGGAGACAAAATTAAAATTACATTTTGGGTTATCAGATTCTTCTAATGCAGGAGACATCACATTTATTCAGTGATGGAGGAAATTCTGAGATAGATCCAACATTTAAGTGAAGAATATTCATATACAAAAAATGCACCTGAACAACAAAATAATATAATTAAACAGCAATACTTTTTATGAAAGTGTGCTCAGTGATTAATCTCCATCTTAGTGGAAGTAGACAACATCGACTGGTCAGTATCCAACATTTAATAAAAGGCCAATATCAATTGACTGATACATCAGTTTAAGCCCAATTGAATGAAAAAGAAACCCCACACATTCAGATCATTAATATTGAATATCCAGTCATTTTGTTCATAGGATTGCTTCCTTCTAGGCAATGTTGTTTCTGTTTTGAACTCTGTATGAGTGTATGTCGACAATTAGCCCTGAGGCCATCAGACGCCTGAGTCAGATTCCTGTGCCACTGAGCCCCACACACAATGACTCTCATTGTGAGCTGTGCACCTGTATCACTTTCATGTACTTTCTCTCAGCCTTGATAAGTTACAGAATTGACGATATGATATGGCTTGATGACCTCCTGGATCTGCTAATGACACCCTACGTATACACACTTTCGTGCTGTGTTGTCAATTGGAGGTCACTTAATGTCAGTGGGCCTATTATTGTTGCCTACTGCTTCCTTAAAGTTTATATGGATAGTGTTCTCCAGACAAAGCTTACAGTAAATCAGGATGAGTAAAAAGACAAAGGGTATATTGGGTGTGCTCCAACGCAGGTGTGACTTGGCATCTTTTATCAACCCTACATCAAATCTGAGCTTGTGACTGAGCCCAGATAATATATTATTTTTAATAACACTCAAAGCAAACATTGACTCACCCCATATTACAATGTGCTGCTGTTAGTACCCAGTATTTGTTTACCAAAGAGCCCCCACAGAAGTGCTGACCCATGGTTGTCTGTATTGACACAATGTACTTGATAGAGTGTGGAGCCGATGTGTATCCCCCCACTATACGGCCCTGCTGCATCAGCTGTTGACCTGGGACACACAGAGAGAGAGTAAAATAACAAATGAGACTGGATTTGATCTTGGAGGAACACATGCAGTCGGCCATATGTTTTTTTTTGTTTTTTTTTTGCACAAACCACACAGGGCCTACACACTGACAAATTGCAATGTTATTACTGCCGTTGCAAGCAGCAGCATAAGCACAACACAAGTCATAAAGAAAGCACCAGAGGACTTTGCCGCACAGATGCGCCTTGCTTTACAGATCAATAAAAAAACAATCTCCGGGGTGGATGGGATCACAGTGAGAATCAGTCTGCCTCAACTGTGGCTATCATCATCTGGCTGATGTTAACACAGAGCTGGGGGATGACAAACTGATTTGACTTCGCTTTCTGTTCTCTAAGGAGCAGCATGAGTCCAAGATAGAGATTTCCTTAGGGTTAACCCTTTATTAGAGGACTAGATGATTGGTTATGCTCACAGTCAAAGGAGACATTTGAGAGTATCTAGAGTGAGTGAATGTGTGGAAATTTCCTGATTCTGGGGCCCTAAAGATGAGATGTGAGCTTGGATTGCATACAGTACTCCGATTTCTGCAGCCCCCATCACACCTGAGAGGTGAATCCACGTATGAAACTATAGAGTGACAGAGAAAAAAATCCTCCATTACCGTCTCAGTTATAGATCCTGTGCTATAATTAGCAGCTGTGGTTTGTGTGAAGGGATAAAAAGGTAATTCTATACAATACACACTGCATCTCTTGGGTGTGTATGAAATCAATGAACACAGTGAGGGGCATTTAAAAGCATTATGCAACAGTCTATTGAATCTACTTTTGATCCTCATGGGGCTGAGAGGCTATGAAATTAAGATTTCACCACAGGGTGTTCTTTGCAGTAACTGGATATGCATTTTATATGCACTGTACATGGAAAAATGATAGTTCAGAAAGTAATTTAATTATGTATTCAGGGTAGAAATCTTGTTTTTCTGACGTTAACTGGCATGATCTGACAATGACGTAAGTTAACATCTCTTGTTACAATAGAAAGTGAATAAATTTGATCTGGTTATTGTCACTTTTTGCAAAACAAGCAAAAACAGCGTTGTATACAAGAGGGCTCATCCCACTACATTAGAATTTTTTTTACTTGTTGTAGTTAAAGTAAGACTCAGTACTACATTATATAACTTATTCAGATGAAATATTTTTGCAGTGCACTGAACCATAATGAACGGTTTTGAGTAGCCTACAGCCTGTAGCGCTCCACTGAAAATTAGCAGCCATATTCAGACCCAGATTCTAGACCTGCTCGACATGTTTATCAGACTCTCATTTTTCATTTTATCTCTGTCATAACTGCAGTTCATAAAAGGGGGTGTTGGCCACAATTACTTATTGTTATTAGCTCTCATGTGTTGTTGCTGAGGTTTCAAATTCTGTTTTTCATTGACTTTTAATTTCTAAGGGCCTCTCTTTATCTACTTTCTATTCTACTTTGCCATAATGGGAGTTTAACTGGAATTCTCACTGTATGATTTAATCTATTATTGATTATGTGCTATTTAACTTTTTTACAAAAAGCAACAAAAGCCAGATCCTCCTTTAAGTTATTCTCAACTTTTCATAACACATAAAATATGTAATTGGTGATTTATATATCCCCCAATACCCTCTGTCCTTATCGCTCTGCTTGTGTGATTCATGATTCGAGGCAAACAAGATGCTCCGTCATGTCCGAATAAAATTGGCCCTGAGTCAACAAGAGCAACACTATTTTGTCAAAAGACCATCTCGAGGGAGAAGCAGCACTGACTACTATAGAGCACCGCCAGTGGGGATGTTTTTAAGAGTTCATGGAAGGCATAATAATCACAAACTTTTTGGACGCACACTCACTGTGAATAACGAGCAAAAACTACATCACTGCATATTAGTGTGCTGGATTTTGTCATGTTCTGATTATAACAATAAAAAGCTTAGACAGCAGTAAACATCAGTAAACATCCTCAGTCTGGCCAGTTGCAGTTTACAGTTCTAGTTAAAAGCTCAACAAACAGGTGTCTTGACTTAGTTGCTCTGCTGTCACACAAAACCCTGTCCTGCATGCATAAATAAGCTTTAAAATGCAGATAGCGAGGGAAGGTTACTTACAGCTCACAGCCAGGACTTCCAGCAGTATACACAGTAGCAGAGAGGGCAGATCCATGGTTAGACAATGGGACGAGCAGTTTACACTGAGCGAGACCTAACCTGTGTGCCACGGTCGTCTAATCTTAAGAGGAAGGCATCTCCCCCAGCACTCTCGGGTTTCTTATAGTTCTAATTTCCGTTTCCATGGTCACCTTCTCGTCCTGAAACAATATATAATTGAGGCTTGCACAGCACACCCCCTTGCCTCACCTCTTCCTTGACCTTAGTTTTACTGTACTTGTTTGTTGGTCATATCATAATCCAGGATATTGTTGGTGCATTTACTGTCATATAAAAGGTAAGCGTTACACTGTGTTTACTTGAGCTGCGGTCGAACTATAATTCAAGTCCTTCCCTTGTAGAGTTTTATTCTATAACCACTCTGGTGTACTATGATATGATATGACCAATATTTGGCATGGATCACCAGATCCAGTGTATTATAAATGGGCCTCCGTCACACTAAGTAATAAAGAAAAGATATGGAAAGGGTCTCAGCAGCTTTTTATCATGGTCCCCGTCTCTCCTCATTGATTTTACCAGAGAGGATAAATGAGGCTTTTTTGACTGATGAGCAGCTGCACTTGTATCAGATCTGGTCGGGACGAAGCCGCTTCACATCTATTCTCAGGCCGGGTGTCATTAAAAATGGAGCATGGCTCTGGCAGGTCTCATCAGTGCCACTGTCCCTCTGTGGACTTCCTGACCTCAGCTGGCTAATGGCCCTCTCTGCGCCTGATACGGCGAGCGAGCTCATCTCTCTGTAGCTGTCTCATACCCCCGGGTGCTGACCATTGCCTTTTTTCCACATGACCCGCTCCTCAGTCCCAGCGCTGTCATCACTGCACATGGCCGGCGCCTCCCCGGCTCTCACATTCCTCTGTCTGGCACTGGAGTGAAAAGTCGATGTATATCAGGCACTTCGGGCTCTGGCCCCTGAACTCTCCTCTTTGTTTCAATAAATTGATTAACTCTGAGATTTAAGGACAATCAAAAATAGGTGTCCCTCTTTAAGTGGGACTTCTGCAGAGAGAGGCCTGATGTGAATCCTTTTGGGGCTGGCCTCAGAGAGATGTCTTAAAATACACCAGGAGGACTCTTTAATCTGGATTTAAGTGTCCTCCACCAGCAGCCCTTGATTTGTTACTTCTGTAATTATAGGCTATCATAGGTTTCTTCAGTAGCCTGAAATGTACTTGACATACAAACAGTCCACTCTGTGTTGTTTCATTGGGAATGACATACACTATGAACACTAATCCAATAAATGTATAGACATTAGATAGATATTTTTAAGTCACTTAAAAAAATAAATTAGTCATGATTCTGTAAAACAGATTTTTTCCTTAGATAGGCTTAGGAAATGAGAACATCCTGGGATAATCTTGGTTTACTCTTTGTGATCAGAGATAGCGCTAAGCCTCATCACTGTTATTCTCCAGCAGCTGCAACAGTTAATTAAATGAGCATTCAATTTGCTACCAGTGGATCATTTTTAATTAGTTTACAGGTGGGAAAAAAATGGGAGTGTGGGTTTCTGGCTTAACAGACCACAGCTCAACTTATGGATTTGTGTTGGTAACTTTAGTATGTAGGTATTCAGATCCACCACAGGGCTCGAAAAGAAGCAGTAATGACTGAGGGTTCAGTTTCAAGTCCAGTCTTTCTATGATCTGGTGCAGTGATTAAACATAAATGTATGTAGGAAGGTGTGGGTTATAAATCATTCACGGATACATTTGGAAATTTGAAGGAGGGAGACAGAAGAGGGAGGAGTGTATGGATTGAATGAATGGGATGAAATACAGATATGATGGACCTTTCAGAGGAATAACAGAGGGGGAATTCTGAACAACCTCCAGTCTTAAAAGGTTGGGAGTTATCGCTGCATCTCCAGCATGTTCAATAACACTTTGGTTAAATCTGCTTGAGTTAACCAGCATGAACAAAACCTTGTTTCAAACTAAGACAGAGTGATTTTCAACCCAAACTTAAACATGCTGCAACTGCCCACAAGACTGCCATTGTTTTAGCCATTTAGACTTATTTCTTGCAAATTTTACCTTGTTCAGTATCAAATAGTAACCACTGTATGCTTATGAGGAACAAATTTCAGTAATGCACTAAAGAAATTAATAAATAAATAAATAATGCCACTTAGGCCATCTAATAAACCTAAAAGTAACTTTGTCCATGAAGTTTAATCATGATTTTATTTTTTATACTGTCCCTCATCTCCTTCACACTTACATCTGATCTAATTTCCTTGAAGTTTTGAATTTTGACATTTTATGAAATTTTGTGAATCAATAATGGACTTCACTCCACCCGTGAATACTGAAGCCACCTTAACTTTAGGTACATCTAGCCAATAAATGGCATGACTTGGGGAGGTGACGTAATAACATTGTATAACTCATACTGCAGGTGTGGTACAATAGGACCATAGCGTGGGTACAGCAGATGAGCCACTGGTCTGCAGTATCATAGGGAACAACAGTGAAACCTATTCGTCTGACCCTGAGAAGTCAAGTAACCTGACACTTGCCAGGCAGGAAGACATCAAAGTGACCTGAATCTATTCCTGTCAAAAGCCATTTGACACTAATGTACGCAGACTGTAAAACCTCATCAACATACTCTCACCATTTTTTTTAGGTCAGCCTCACACACAACGCAAAAATACACAAAGGCAGAGACAGAAAGCCTTGGATATACAGTTGAGAAGCACACACACAATACAAAACACCGGGAACACCTTCCTTTTGCACAATCTACATTTTAATTGTCTCTGAGCTTAAACTCTGACTCGGCTGGTTCCCTTATTTACGTCCCCTCCTTTGTGACTGCAACCGATTTAATAAGGGAAACTAGCAGTGGTGTAAAGATTACCACAAATTGCAACTCAGGTAGAAGCAATGTTACTTTGCTGATATTTTACTTATATCAGTATAAGCATTAGTAGAAGTACTGCTTTAAAAATCTATTGAAATAACAGTAAAAAGTAGGTCATTTGAAATGTACTGGGAGTAAAAGTTGCTGAGCTATTTTTTTTGATACGGTAACTGTATTAGACGTGATCTTTTCCATGCAGTCTTAAAGGGAGGAGAGTACACACGTCAAGCTACATTCTTTTAAAGGAGCGATGTAATAAACTGCTGAGGGTTGACCGAAGTGAGAAGCCTTTAGTCTGATAAATGTGGAATAATCATATAATATGACAGCTGAGTCCATAGTTATTCCACATTTTTGAGTCTAAATGGTTCTCGTTTCCATCGACCATCTGCAATTTTTCATTGCGCACATTTTACTGGAAAAAAAAATGGAAGTGACAAAAAGCAGAACAACAAAGTAGAAGTAGATTTTTCCTCTCATCTTCGCTGACTGAGCTTTTATTTTGAAAGGTTCCACAAACTGTCATTGATCACTTGTTCTCTGTAATGGATCTGATTTAAACTGTAGTGAAGTAAAAAACTCAAGCCAAAATCCACTAAATGAAAAATAAATTACTGACTTTAAAAAATACGATATAAGTACAAATAAAAGCAACCCAGTTACAGTAACATGAGTAAATGTTACTTCCACCTCTGGAAACTAGCATGCGAAAAGGGCTTTGTCATAGACTCACCTGATCACTATGTAATGAAAAATATATAAGTAAGTGTTCTTGTATTTTTTCCAGTCGCTCACTGATTAATTTCAATCATCAGTAGTTATGGTTGTGTTTTTTTTGTTGTGTGTTGGTAAAGTGTGTCCCCTGTTTATATAGGAGGTCAATCACCAAACTGAAGGGGAATGCTGTTCTTTTGCTGTAAAACATCGAGCTGGCTTCCTCAAAAGAAGCCATCGCAAGCTACTGTCATCACAGCAGCAAAGCCATGGACCGTCACTCCAACCCCTTATTTTGCCTGTGATGAGGTGTTCAATTTCCAGTTACCTTCACGTCCCAAGGTGCAGGTAGAGAAGTAAAGCCTAGAAACTCACATAATACGAGAGGACACCATTGCTTTGTCATGTACTAGGTCAGTTTCATTGTTGTGCTGTGGGATAACCCCAGCAGAAAACTGGACAATAGTGTCAACAAAAGGAATAGGCAAGGATACAATTACACTATAAAAGGAAAGGAAGGACAGTTTTGGTCCCACCAGTTGGAGATATCCCATAAGTCACTGTGTGTTTGGGCTTTTATGGTGAGTACTGACTAATCCTAACTCTTTTCATTAGCATTAAATAATTAATAACCCTAACTAGTGATAAGTAATTCTCTTTGGTCTTTGTTCGACTGATATGATCCAGTAATTCAGCTATTGTTATAACAATTTTGCAGCTATTTAAAGTCATCTTGATTAGTTGCAAAATCCTTGGCCATTAGCTTTAACTTTAAAAAACCATTAGTTGTCATTGGATAGTCCACTAAATGGTGTGGATATCTCTGTGTTAGGACGTGTTGTATTCCATTTCACACAAAGGTAATCTGAGAAATCAATTGTTTTGGCAAAGCTATGAATCTGTAATCAGCTGGTATCATTCATTTTTCCACATTACAGGTGAAAAATAAAGTAAAATGATTCAGCTGGTGAGGTTTTCCATGTTGCTACTTTTGGCTCGTTCAGTAACAGGTAAGTTCCTCGATAAATTTAAGCACTCTTTTATTCCAAACTGAAAGCTTTGAGTTCACAGATTTGGTTTAGATTGCTGAGGGAAAACAAGCAAAGCAACATCCAGTGTTTGCGTTATTGTGTGATTTTATGAGAAACACAACTTTTACTGACTGGATAACAAAGTCACTAAGCTGGTAAGTAGTTTCTCTATAGCACAGCCACTAAAGCAAGAGAAAGCAACAAATTCACACTAGTACAGGTGTTCTTGAAAACAGTGTCATAGGAAACCATGGCATAGGATATGAAAACATGTCAAAAGGGTTTCTACAGAGCATGAGAGCAAACTGAAATGTACAAGGTGTGGGACATGAAACAAAAGGTTTAGTGTATATGATGTGGCCTTTTTTTTTTTTTTACACCCCTCCTCCATCTCAAACCACTGTCAGTTTAATGAATACTATTTAAACAAAAGTCACACATTTTAGATTTTTGTCTTATGTCGCTCATGGGGCATTCTGGGTAACAATCCTCTGTAGGCTAAGCCCCCAAAAAAGCTCACATAAAACCAGGGGCAGTCCACGTGCCTGATGCACAGCATGTCCCCGCTGTTCTACAGAGACATTTGCAAAGAGGATTATCGGGGGCCAGGAGGTTCAGCGATACTCCATCAAATACCAAGCCTCCCTGCAGGATGACAACAGGGACCACTACTGTGGAGGAACTCTGGTCCACCCACAGTGGGTGGTGTCTGCTGCCCACTGCTGGAGGCCGTAAGTACTGACACTGGCTGCAACATGCACTAGGTAAAAAATGCTATGTGCAAGGATTTTTACCCAGAGTTATGAGTGTGTCTCAGAGAGAGACAGGGAAAAGGAGATCTGTTACGGCTGTCCAACTGAAAACTGCACTGTATATAGCAAATGTGTAATGAATTTGTAAGAACTCCTATCAGGATGAGGTGTCATAAGCATCATACTTGTTCTTACAGGAGTTCTCTGATGAAGGTGGTGCTGAGTGAACACAATCTAGCCGAAAACGAGGGTTTCGAGCAGGTCTTCAATGTCTCCAAGATATTTGTCCACAACTATAACTACAAAACATTCAACAATGACATCATGCTCATCAAGGTAGGCAAACACTGAGTAGAAATATTGGGTACAGTTGATGCACTACTACTGCACAAAGAGCGCACCCATTTGATTCAAACTGCACGTCTACACATGTAATCCTGTGATGTGATCGCTTGGTTGGCATCTGGAAGCTAGTGTCCTGTGCTTTGGTTTGTGTTGCAAGCTGAGTGAGCCAGCACAGCTCAACGCCAACGTCCAGCCGGCCATGCTGCCTGATGACAACACCCCTCAGCTCACGACTGACACCTGCACGGTGAGCGGCTGGGGTGTGACACAGATCTACAGTTACTACCTCTCCTCTGTGCTACGTGCTGTGGACGTGCAAGTCATCCCCTACTGCTACTATTACTACTGGGGCAGGATCAGTAACAACATGCTGTGTGCTGGATCCCGACTAGGTGGCAAAGACTCCTGCCAGGTACAGACAGGACTCATAAAAATAGTTTGTGTATGATCAGTCTGATTAATTATGCACAACCACATGCTGTCCTGTCAGTGACATTAAAAATTCAATGTGATGCAGCAAATTCTGCCATCCCACAATTAAAATGTGATATAAGATTCAACGCAGGAATAGCAGGAATCTCGCAGGAGCACCAAAAGGATCTTGTTTGTTAATCAACAGTCTTTTCTCTTTGTGCTCCACAGGGCGACTCAGGTGGCCCCCTCATCTGCAACGGCCATTTCGAGGGCATCGTCTCATGGGGTATCAGCTGTGCCAACCCGTACTTCCCCGGGGTCTACACTAAAGTGAGGAACTACGTCAAGTGGATCAACTGGTTTATCGAAAATCACTCATCCTAAACAGTCAGGGGCACCCTGGCAGAGCGGCCGGCAGAGAGGGGGCTTACTGATTCATTCTTTTAGGTTGCTCCTGAAAACACAATTTGCTAAATTTGTACTCCTTCCACTTCTTTTTGTCTTTTCTATCAACATGTAAATGTTATGTTGTTGTCATCTTTATAGTAGTCTGAGGTGATTTCTGATTGCTGCAGAAGTACAAACAAGGCCAGTGGCATCATTCAGACCTAACTCTAGGCAAATCCTATGATCTCTCTGTTTTCTGTGTAATGCTTCATGTTATGTTAATTTTACTTACTGTACTTACTGTATAGTTTAATGATGATTTCTCAAACTGTTGAGGAAGGCTTGGAGCTGGAGTTGAAAGTCATCTCTAGGTTCAGGCTTTCTGGAAATATGTTAATATGTTTATAATTCAAACTGCTCATTGCTTCATAAGAATTAATATTTGTTCTGTTGTTTAGGGACAAGGTATACATCTTAGAGGGAAAGTGCTACAGAAATAAAGCCATCTTTATTGTTATGATTAGTAGCTGCGACATTGTTAACTGCTGAAGTTGAGGAGCACCAAGGTAAAGAAGACAAGCACCTGCATCTCTCTGCACCCACTTTTATTATTCTGAGTGTAAAAACAACCTCCATATGGAATGAGCCTATAAAGAGGTTAAAGCTGAAGAGCAATCACAAGAAGTAGCTTGTTGGCCAGAAATGGCAACTACGGGATGAACCACATCTACCAGGAAATTAACTTACCTTGCTTGGGATGCTAGTGAGGCCTTTACAGAAATCATGTTAGTATGGACATATGATCTGTCAAAAGCCAGTGTAAGGACGGGACCCATGTTCTTTGAACTTTATATGGCTATTATATAAAGAAAATGACATTTGATGTTTTATTTTTTTAATCTTGCCCAAGCACTGAATGAGTCAATTATTCTTCACTGATTAAATACAAGAATAACATTCATGGCAACCAGTAGTGTGCACAGACTTTTCTGTGGGTAAGGTGGGGGGAGGAAGGTTGGGAGGGTGGTGTCCAGTGTGTGTCATATGAAGAAGAAGAAGAAGAAGAAGAAGAAGAAGAAGAAGACTTGTACAAATATGTTTTCTCAGCCACTGAAATGTGTAAATTAAATGAAAATAGTGACTTGTTCCGTTGGTTTACCTCAGTCAAGCACGTACACATCACTCATCAGACAATGCAACAGAGTCTCTCTAAAAACTGTGAAACTAGCTAACTAACTGACCTGATGGAGACTCAGTAAGTCTATCCATTAAAAGATAATGACGCTTGTGCAGCCAAATAGGGCCCCCAGTCATTCTGAGCCGAGTAACAGCAGAGTAACTTCAACTATTTACCGCCATGAGTTTTGCATCAGACATCACACACACACACACATACACACACACAGACGCACGCACGCACGCACCATTGCAAGTGTGTAACATGAGACCTTCAAATATGTACTGTGATCTGCAGATGTGTATCTGAATCTGCAAATAGGCCTTTGTATTGGGATTTGTAAATGTATATTCATATTTGCAAATTTGTGCAGAGATTTGTAAATAGCTTATACGTATATCCAGCCTTGAAATTATAGAGTACATAGTTCATGCCTCATTTAACTTGGTTTCAAAGTCCCCATGCATTTGCAATGTGGCATCAAGCTATTTGTAAATTTCTTTCCTTCTTCTGGTGCATTCAAATTTGTATTGAAATTTGTGTGTGTAGAGCTGTGCAGCGACACGCGAACAGGAGTGGGAGCTGATGGCTTCACCTGTTGGGTGGACAGGCCTCTGAGAGTTTTTGACATGTATGTCAAAATCACAACTGTTTAATATTAAGAGCAGTGAACTATGCAAAAGATTTTGGTCCACTCTCACTGGGCATACATGTACTTTTATCTGAAAAAAACAAAGTCTTTCTGAGCCATTTGACAGAGCAGTTTTACGTTTTGATCAAGTTAAACACTTACAAATATAGAAACAAAAGAGTGATAGTTTTATGCTGTTATTATTATTCATTGCTCACCCATGGTTCACTGTCATTCACTGCAACTACCAAGCGACAGCCCCCAGGGCTGAAAAATGAAGTCAATGCAAAAGTGCCATAAACTGCAGTTAGATGAATGGCCACTTGAGGCTGGCCCCAGAAGCAAATCAAAACAATAATGTTCCTGCAGCTCCGGGGTCACATTTCTAGGACTACGGCGTTTGTCTTTGCTATGAGAGGAAATAGGCTTTCTCGTTTTCATGGCAATGGAAAATTTAGGTTCGTTGAAAATTTTGGGGACAGTTAAGGCTTCTATGGCTGACATCCACCTTGAACACATCACGACACATCGACTGCCTTCTTATAGGGTCCTGAAATTGCAGCCTCCTCAACTGCAGGAGGATGCTACTCAGTCACTCATTTATATCCTTATTTGGCATTTCTGCTTTATTTGATAGTTACAGTAAAGAGAGACAGGAAAGGCAGGGGAGAGAGAGGGGACGCCATGCAGCAAAGGTCAGACTGGAACCCAGGCCAGGAGGACCCAGTCTCAGTAAGTGGTATGCTCTCTTCCACGTGAGCCACCGGGACGCCCCTCCTCAGTTTCCCATTTAAAGTATATTAAGGATCAAAGTCATGGATAACCAAGGATGTGTCAGTCTAGACTGGCAGGTTTGACATGTCACTCTTACAACAACAGCTGGGCTGTAAACTACACAAGAGGTGAGGCCATGGGAGAGTCCACTGCTAAGACACAAGATTCTCCTCCCATTGCCTTTCCTAACATATGTTGCAGGGATGTGTGTCTTCTATTGCCTGCCTTTTTTGTAAGATTTTAATTTGATTCCCCTTAATAGACTGTATTTATTTTGAGCAATAATTGCCCACTCAGAACTCATTACGCTCCTAACATACCTGAAAGATTTTTTTTGTTTTTTTGTTTTTTCAGGACAAGTTTTCTCTTCACCACTATTAGGGTTCACGTCCTGGGTTTTGAGTTATTTTTGCTGCTTGTTTTTGCTATAAACTGTGAGCCTGTGAACGCTTTTGTGAATAAACTTAAAATGCATTGTTGTGTTGCCATTATCTCAGCGCATGTCATCACAAGAGCAATTGGGGCCAAGGAATGCCCTTCTTACAGCCACTCTTTAAAACTCATTACGTACGCTACAGTTACTCTAAAGAGTTTCAGCCTGTCCGAACAAGACCACGTGTGACACAGCTGCGGGGGCAGGCACCAACCAGCGACGAGTGTCTCCTGAAAAACACGATTGTATCTCATCTTCTCACTCTCTGCCCTCGCCTCTCTCACTCTCCCTCCCTGAAACCCCAACAAAGAGACCCAGTAAGGCTAAACTAAAATAGCTGAAAATGGCAAACCTGAACACTGGTTGGGTCTCTGAAGCAGCCACAGAGGCCAGTCAGCTCCCATCTGAGGCAGACAACTGGATCAAGCCTCTTATTCACAAATCCCAGAAGGCCAAAGAGTTTGCTTACTGTCCTTACAGCAAATTCAGGGTAGGAGCAGCCCTTGTGGCACACGATGGAACAGTCTTCACAGGTACAGCATATTTCAGATTGTTCAGTAATTGTAATCAGAATTAATTATGCAAGTATACACTGTTTATGCAATTCAAATATGCTAGAAATGCATGCATTTCCAGTTTATTTTGTTAAAACAAAAACAAAAAAATAGAACAATTTTATCATTTTACCAAAAAAATGACCATTGCTTATTTAGGATCAGTGTGATGAAGCAAAATGGACTCACATGTTGATTTGGCTGGCTGTTGAAAACAACTGTCAGGATTTGCAGCTTTTGGGCTGAAGCATGAAGGAGGGCATTATGTGCAGTGCTGAAAGTGTTATGGGCCACTAGGGACTACCTCCTAACCTCTTTTTTGTTTTGTTAACAGGTTGCAACGTGGAAAACGCATGCTACAACCTTGGTCTGTGTGCAGAGCGGACAGCCATAACCAAGGCTGTGTCTGAGGGATACAGGAGTTTTAAGGCTATAGCCATCGCCAGGTACTTTATCCATCACCTCTTGCCAGCATGCTTGTAGGTTCAGGTAAATATTCTCTGATCAGTGTGTCTAGACATTTTTCTCTGCTTTCTCCATGAAACTTAATCCACAGTATAATTTAGACACTGACACTAATCAGCTTCTTGCTATTTTTGCTGTTGCCTGGTGACAGGATCACAGTGTCAGTGAAGAAACAGATTTGATCGTGGATAGAATGGACTATCCTAAAAAAAAAAAAAAAAGAAAAAAAAAAGCATGACTCACATCTCTGATTTTGGGTGTTAATTTGACAAGCTTGACATTTTGTCACTGCTTGCTGCTGCTTAATGAGAGAGAACATGCTGTGGCATTAAAGAGTGTCACCTCTTGCAGTGACCTGGAGGAGGAGTTCATCTCTCCTTGCGGTGGTTGCCGACAGTTTATGAGAGAGGTGATGTAACCTGGGATTTATTCATCTGATTTATTTCTTCTACATCCTGTCAGAAATGCTCAAGCCGGTAGAAATAACAAAAACCTCTTATAAGACCATACACACACACCCGCATGCATACTGAATTTTGCCTTTTGCCTCTTTCCCTTCAGTTTGGTGATAAGTGGTCTGTCTTCTTGACCAAGCCAGATGGCTCCTACATCGACATGTTGGTGGAGGATCTGCTGCCAGTGTCATTTACCTCTGATGACCTGAAGAAAAAGAGAGTCTCCAGTGAATAGAGTGGATCAACATGCGGTACTGTCCAAAAAGGGACTGATTAAAAGCCATATGACGATAATGATTTAAATCAGTGTCTTCTAAAACAGTACCATAATGAACAAACTGGTAGACCTATTTCATTTATTTGAAGCTAGGCCAGTGAAAGAATGTTACACGAATGACTTTTGTAGTTCCACTTTCCACAGTTAACAAAAACCTTGATAAATATACAGGGATGTGCACATTTTGACCTTTTTAGTCATCTTGCAGCCTTTGCATATCTAAATGACAGCGATGAAAAACACTGCTGACCCCTTACAAATAACATAAAAAAATCCTCTCCTTTTAAAATCATGTATGAAGATCATGTATGAAAATTAAACTATCAACATAATTTAATGTGCATAGATTCAGATGACTGTAAAAGCCCTTTCTATGTGTATTACCAATGTGTAGTCATGCACCTATTACTGTTTCAGAGTTACAGACAACTTTGTGCATCATGTTCAACTAACAGCTACCACGAGCAGAGGCATTTCTCTCCAAAATAACACTGGCTAGATAACCCTGTAGATACTTTCTTGGCTTGTAATTCATAGTTTTTACATGTGTGTAATGCAGTTATTATTGATTTGTTCCCTGATCATGCAACCAATTGCCAGTAGCAACTGAATTTTCAGCATATATTATCATTCGCTTATGAATATTCAGTTCTATAAAACACTGTATCCATGCTACCTCTGGCCAACACCCAATTCACTGTATATTAACATGATCATGAATATTCTGTAAAACTCCAAACGAGGAGAATCTGGCTCCTAAGCAGATTGAATAATAAATAGTCCAAGTGCAATTCTTGCAAGTTTTTCTTCAAAAGATGTGATCATCATGAATTCCTTTTCTTCTTTCTCTTCTAGTAATATCACCAATCCTGAGCCATAACACTTTTATCTTTATTCTTTCTATCTTTCTTTTTGTTAAATTACCAAAGGGTACATCTCCAGACATATGGTAGTTGGCTATAACAGCAGTCACAGTTTTCAGCTGTCTCACAAAAACTTAAAAACGTCTGATAAAACCACAGTTATCTGACTAGAAATAACACTTATTGTGACTTTGCTACCATCAAAATATGCCACGGTAAAAGAATACCAAGGTGCCAAAGAAGCCTGAACTTGGATCACATTGAACCTGGAACATTGAACCTCACATTGAACCTCACATTGAACCTGGAACACGTTTTCAATGTGAAAACGAAGATCATATTGGTGTAATATTGTGAGGACAGGGAGGAAGGTGGAGAAGGTGGGGGGAAAAAAATTGATTCACTTAAGTATTGATTCTTTTATGTAATAGATTTTTTGATTTCTGAATTGATTAAAAAAACAAAAATCACAATAAATTGTAATATCGAATCACAGTGCTTAAGTACTTAAACACTTAAATACTTGATGTGCATTGTTTTTGGAAATATGATTCATGATATACAGTCTCTAGAGGTGTATGATTTGACTTTTTTCCACGGTCTAGCATTAAAAAAGCATACAAAATCACAACAAATAGCATCAAATTGCAATACTTGTAGAATCACAATACATATTGAATCAACATCAAAATATTGTGATGATATTAATTTGGGAGATATCATCCCAGCCCTATTATTTTCTATATGCTGTGCAAAATTCATACTTGACTGTAAATTAACATGACACTGCATTTGGTTATTTCTAGTGATTCACTGAATCATAAATAACACCCAAGTTGTTTTAAGAAGATTTTATTGTATATATACGTGTTAAGGTTCATTGTGTGTTCTATGTAATGTAGCACTTCACAACACAGCAGGATTGTAAGAACAACCATTGTTTCACCAAGCCAATGATTTCTTTAGAAGCAGTTACATAGTGAACATCGATTCGTATTGTCATGAGATCACCATTGTCAGATTTCATAATTCACAAAGTGAATTCAAAAGGTATTACTGTGGATATTACAATTGAAATGTTATCTAAATGGCTTCACGTTTACTTTATAGTGTGAGATATCCAATCAAACTTTTTTTTTTTTTTAGTGTGCACGCGTAACTTCACATACAACATCACTTAACAAGACACGAGCCTTTACATTTTCCCACTATCATGAAGAGTGTTTCTCGTACAAATTAAAAATCACAAAACATTGCACTGTCCTTGTGTGTTCTCCAGCGACGCTGCTAAACAGCGTCTTTGGTAGTCTACAAAGCACTCTTGGATGCTACTCCATGTCAGACACATGCAACCTTAAGAATAACTTTAGGATTGTAAAAATAACAGGAAGTGACATTCTCCTCTGAAAACCACATTTTGACCTGCATTGAAATGTATAGTTTTGTTCAACATACTAAACATATAAATATAATGAAGCCAAAGGCCGGTTCACAGGCTGAACTGACACGGCAACATCTGAAGACCGGTTTCAGAACACAAAGACACATCAGCCTACAGTACAGTAGCTTACTTTCTCCATTGGTATCTATAATACAGCTAACATACATACAATACATTCATAAATGAAACATACAACAAATTCACTTGAGTCCATCTCACAACGTGTTGACATATTAAAATTTTAAAATAATAAAACTCAAAATATAGGCATGAATAAGTAAAATGAGAGTGTTCTGTGTGGGTATGGATGTATTTTTTAAGCCTCATGTACATACTGTAAAACAATTATCCTGATGACAATGATATTAGGTTTCTAACAATAATTAAAAAAATCTCCACCATGATAAAGAGCAGCATAATAGTTAATGCGAAAGAATAAAGTTCCAGTTTCTCCTCGGTACACATATCTCATTAAATAGATTCCAAAACTTGGCTTGACACATTAAAACTCAACGTAATGTTGCTGTTATTGTATGCAACATGAGCAGAATCCAAAACTGAAATAGGTAAGAAAAATGACTGACCATAAATAATATTAATACATTCTGTGATTACTTTGTCATACATTCTTTTACAAAATAATCGCAGCGTGTTTTGAAAACAAGAGTCGGACAATAAACTACGGTAAAAGTCAAGTTGAAAACAAATCCTGTACCACAGTCACCTGTGATGAGCCCTAGTCTCGGTCTCCATTTGGTCTTCATGCAAGGCTACAGCGCCGCATTCTAGTGGTTCCACCTCGGTCAGCCGCCCGTCCTCACAGGTAGGGGTACTGGTTGAGTTTACGCTGGTAGTTAGCATTGGATCGGTGGAAAGTTTGTCCTCCCAGCTGCTGCGGCTGCTGCTGCTGTTGCTGCTGTTGTTGGTGGTGGTGGCTGTACTGTCCCGGAGCAGGACCCCCCAGGGCCAAGCTGCTGTTCTTCTGGAGCAGCCCCAGGGAGGAGTAAGCACCGCTGGCCCTGCTGTGGCGGGACGAGCCCCCTTGCATCTGGTCCACGGCTTGGGACACAGAGGCCAGGGCGGCGGACGCCGGGTAGGCATACAGGTTCGGGGTGGAGCTGAAGAGAGAGGTCTCATGAAGCCGGTAGGACGAGTGGGAGGAGACAGGAGGAGGGTACGTCGGCTGCCTCCTCAGGGTACTACTGCTTCCTGTTTGGTCGTGTGATGATGACATCACAGACTGTTGCACCTGAAAGAGCAGAGAACATCAGCCTGGTTAAACCCATACACACTCACTATGGACTTCAAACATGCCTTCTTACTAAATTTTTGAAAACCACACACACAGATGTCTTAGGCGCAGCACCAGCTGTTTTCTGAACTGTCACCTGGCTCAGGTTGAGAGGCTGAGATCTGCTGGATGCAGCCCGCTGGTGCCGTTCGGTGCTGGAATCTCCTGACCGACTGGACTGCTGAGCTGACACCCTCTTTGACTTTCCAGAACCACTTGTAGCTTGATCTGCTGTTGCACAAGCAGAACACTGTCAGCATTTAGAGCAGTATAGATCACAGGAGTTACGGCTGAGGTGAAGGATGGAGAATGGGTCAGCAACATTTCAGGTAAAAGCTTTTCCTTGTAAGTTGGGCACTGAGCTTATGAATGGTGCACCTATCATTATGGATGGCTTGTCTTTGAGATGTTTTGTCATAACAGTAGATTATAATGGAGTCACTTTGGTTGTGTGATGTAACAAAAACCACTTATCTACAACACATTCAATAGATGGATATTGATATCGTTAACAAGAAGGCACTTAGTAGACTGTAGACCTCTTCCAAGGTCACAGCTGGAAGTTACGCCTCTGTTTGCTATGCTCCACCCCCTTTTTGGAATGCTTTTGTCACATGACATGGCCCTTTTGGTCAATCAGCAGAGAGAGTCGGTCAGTGCCACCCATGACCTACAATCTCTGCTGGGATTCATCATGTTAAGATGAATTTTCCAAATGGCCTTTATTCAGAGTCATTCTCTAGTGTGCACCTGGTGCTGCTGGGGCCTTGTGAGTTGTATTTTCCCCAGGCTGGCTCTTCACCGACGGCATGATGATGGCCAGAGACTTGATGGGCTGTGAGCTGGCCTTCGGGCTCAGGGGGCTGCTGGTTGACGAGTCCGAGTCATGGGAGTCGTGCACCGTCACACAGCTAATCACATTGGTCCGCTGGCTCGTTCCAGAGCTGCAAGAGGGGAAAAGGGAAGAGGAAACGTTGCTTTCAGGTACTCTTCATACGAAGATTTCACAGCTCCTTAACAACTGTAGCAACCATTTCTATGTACTCTCTAATTTGACCCCTAGGGGAAGTATTGTTTTAGTATTGTTTACTGTAAGTCAATGTAAGTCTCTGTTATGTTCATCTCTGCTATAAATGGGAACTTTACTCAAAAGGAAAACTTTCTCGGACATTAATTTGATTGTTCTTTGTCTCTTTGTCTTTGTTGACAGAAACTGTGAGGCCGGTGCATCCCTAGCATTCACTGGGTACTGGCTCATGCATAAATACTATTCGATGTTTTATGTGTCCACATGGTCAAGTTTCAAACCTCATATCTGACAATCGAACAATTTTATTGCATTGCAGAGTGGAAAGAGAAGTGAGAGAAGCTCTCAAAAACCTGGACCAGAGCAAAATACAAATTGCTGTGGCCCAAAAAGGAAGTAGGGTGTAAATTCAACCCCCTGGTGGCTCTCATTATAGTGGAACATGGGGACAAATCATCCGTGTTATGAGAAAGGTGTTGTGCTCCATCCTCTGACACCAGTCTTTGGATGATGAAAGCTTTCATACCATTCTTTGTGAGATCGTAGCAATTCTTAACAGCCATCCCATTGCAAAAACGTTTTGATGACTATCATGACCTCTCAAGTACTTTCACCAAATAACATCATCCTGTTCAAGTTCAAGCCTCTACTTCCTACCGGCCTCTTTGAGGACAGTGATTCATACATCAAACAGAGACGGAAACAAGTTCAGTATCTCTCAGACCTATTGTGGAGGTTGAGGTTGAGAGGTTGAGTCTGCTCAATTCAACTAAAAACGAGGACAGGCTTCTTTGAAAGACCTGTCTGGTGTCTGGACCTGAATGGTGGTAAAGACCAGATCACAACATTGGTTATGTGCAAGCAACCTCTAGCAATGAAGAAGTAAGATTCACACATACATACTTGTGTTTAATTTTTGTCTCCTTTCATTACTTAATTTGGTATTTATAAGCGCACACCAACACAAATAGGAGCCAGTGTGTAGAAGCCATTTTTATGTACTTTATGAATTCGGCCACTAGGGGAAGTCTTGTTTTTCTTTTGTGTAATGATAAACATCTGAGCATCAGGTGTATAAATTAGAGCAGGTAAGATCAGTAAGAGTTGTTATGTGGTAGGGGGCACATAGTTCTTAATATGAGCTGCAAGCTGCATAAGATAGTGTAAGTCTGTCTGTTATATCCATCGTTACAATAAATATGAACATCACCGAAAGGGAAAACTTCTTTTGGACATTTAATTTTATTGTTCTTTGCCTCCAATGGATACGTGCCAGGAACCTTCCACACAACCAGCCAAAGTCACGACAACAACAATCTTGTTCCTGAGTTCCAAAATGTCCTGGACGGTCTAATTTACAGTTGTTGCGTATGCTAGAGTGGAAATGTGCTCACCAGGCAGCTGGGAACTTCCTGTCATCTTCATCCTCTGAGTCACTGTGAATGGTGATGATGCTGACAGCAGGACTAGGGGTGTCGGAGATGACGATGGGCTGAGACTGGTCGCCAGCCAAGGTGGGAGAGTTGTGCACCACGGTGGTAGCTGACTGCAACGATGACACGGGCCTGAAGGAGAACAGCGCCCACAGGTGTTTAGTCACTACGACATTACAAATACAAAAGCTATTGGAATATTTTAGGCGATAAGTCAGAGAGAGATGGGAGAGTGCAACGGGAAAACGGACAGAGAAGCCAACAGAACCAGGCTACAATTTCATTACTTTGCATTTAGTTTTTATTTGCTGTTGTGTTTTACCTGAGAGAATCACACAGTGTACAGATGTGAGTGTTTGGAACCTGACATGATACCTCGCTCTGCTGTCAGCATGACGAGCCTTGGACCTCTTGCCCTGTTGGGATCTAGAGTGAGCTGCTCCTGAGTTGTGGCTTTGGGAGGAGGCATGCCGGCCCGCACCAGACTCCTGCTGGCTGAGGCTATCATACTGGCTGCCATGACGACCCCTAGGGAAGGAAAAAAAAACACTCATTCACCCTGAATGTACTGACATCATCTGTTGATTGACCACGCGTCCTCGCGCTGCATTGAAAAGGACTAACATCAAAAGGCATTTCTATTTAATCCATCAGACAGAGCTCACCTCCAGCTGGACGTCTGCTGGCTGTCAGAGATGGGGGCACCCATGGGTGAGTCAGGAACTACAGCCTGCCCGGGATTATGGATAGCCATTCCTGGCATCTGCTGCCATGTGGACGGGATGAGGATCTGCTGAGTGCCTGCTGGCCAGCCCTGCTGTACGCATGCATAGACACACACACACACACAGGATTTCTTTTTGTTTTGTTTTTTTTAACAAAGACTGGATTTCACTTGATTCCATTTCCTGAATTTGACATTGTAGGAACAAGTCACCCAAATATGAAAATTTTGTAATTATCTAGTCATTTCCATGCCAAAAATGTCAAAAAAAAAATCACAACAAAATTACTCCATACACTTTGTATAGGGTTATCCAAATCTTTAGAAGCCAAGCAATGGCATCCTAAGTGGAGAACTATTAGTAGTAGTAACTATTATCTAGTACAAATCTTATAGCCTTTGATAATGAAAACAGGATGTGGATCATGTAACATGAGTTATATGGAGTAGTTTTTTGTAATTTTTTGACTAAAAAGCAGCATCCATTGACTTCAGTTGTTCTGGACAGAGCTGCTACTCAGTTATGCTAGCTTCCTTTCCGTGCTGGCAAAGACGCTTCACCTGTGTTTCAAATGACAGAAAGGTGAGTAGATAATGACAAAGTTTTCATTCTTGGGTAAACTGTTCCTTTAAGCTTCAGTATTGACGATATGAAAATGTAATGCAAAGAATGCAGTGTAAGTCATGATCAGGCTGACCACGGCAGAGCACCAGTTGGCGACACAGAGTACAGCGCTGAAAGATAAGAGCACATGCTGTTTGTAGATATCCACAAAAGCTTGTCATACATGAAAACCAAAAGACATCCAGCATGCCTTGAAAGCTGTAAAAGGCATAAAGTACACAGTTGCATGTACACTTAAGATTTCAGAATCAGCTCGCTCAACAACACTCAAGATGATGCCACATGGCCACCACCTGGTTCTTGGTTGCAAAGCTATTCCTGTGCAGAGAGAAACGCTTTAGTTGCTGCTGAGGAGGTAATGTGCCAGAATAGGTTCTCAGAGAGGCAGAAATAAACAACACTTCATTCAGGCTCTCAAGCATCCGATACCAAACAAACATGCTGTGGAGTCCTCAATCCTGAGGAACAGAGAGAGCATCCAGTTACAAGTCAGCCAACCTGAAACTGAAAGGAATCTGTTAGTTTGAGATAAGGACAGGGAAGAAGTTAAGGTGCCGAAGCTGGTCTCTCTGCTGCAATGATCAATAGTGACATATACTGAATTTTTAACACAATAACTGCAGAAAAGGTTCTCAAAGCTTTTACAAATGTTTGCATGCTATAGATAATTACTCTACACTAATAACTGCCTTTTCCTTAGACTTCTTTGATACGCTTTTGGGGACTGCATCAAAAGAAATCATCAGCTTAGATGTAGGCTTAATCGTAATATAATACCATATTGCTACAGGTTATGTTTTCACTCTTTACTCTGTAAGAGACTACATGTACACACTCTCTTCTTTGGAATGGAGAAAAAGAGAGACACAAGGAGCTGCAAGCAAAAAGCGCAGACCAGACTGGTGAGTTGCACATGCGTCCCATGCCCTGGTGCACACCCATGAAATAAGTGACATATAGAAGGACTGAGAAGAAGAGGGTAAAAAAAATGAAACCAGTGTAGTACTTGGCATGATGGTATTTTACCAGCATGGAGGCATTTTGATCCAGTAAGCTGCCAGGGCTCCCAGCCCCACAGCCCAGTGCCAGAGGGACCGAGCCTAAGGGTGGCATTCCTGCCACTGGGGCAAACAGGCTGGCTACCATCAGGGGGTTGAAGGATGCCTAGGAAGAAGTGTGAGGGGAGGGAGGAAGGAGTGGAGGTCTTAGACAACCAAACTGGTAGATGCAGGTTGAGAGATGATGTTTGGAACAATCCTGCTCCACAATCTACTGAATCCCAAAGAAGAAAGAGGCAGTTAACGTGTGGTGGATGATACATTTGCTATGGAGCAGATCACACTGGATGTTCAAATTTCCAGTGAGTGAACAAAGGATTTTCAGATGACACAACATACCCTCTGGCGGCCATATTGGAGGTCCACAACTCCTGGGCAACACTAACTGTGCTTTTACACAAATTACTGCACAGCATCACCAGACACACCTGACAGGTTTGCCATCACAGTCTTGTTGTTAACCAATCTGATCTGCATGCCAGCAAAGCTCAAAGTAATAAGAGCTAGTGATCTCGTGTTAACAATAACAACCTGCTACCTGCAGTGCCTTGAACTCAAGAGAAACTAGGACCAGAGTGGCAGAGGCTGAAAATAGTACAATTTACTGTGTCACAGTGGCCTAAATTTAGGGACAAGGCTACACTATCACACTATCTACTTTTACTTATGACACTACTGAAATCATCTACATCCACAACAAACTTTTTAGAGAATCTCCTTTTTTATTTTGGCCCAGTTGTTAACAATTTAGTCATTATTTGTGCATTTTGTCCAATTGGCCATTTTCACAGCAGCCACTTGGAAATTAAATGAGCTAAAATGGAACATAACCTTAATTAATGTTATTCGTAACACCTGTGTTTGCCCTGCTGTTCATGTCAAAATGGCTGCTGTGAAAAACTATAATCTATAATCCAGTGGCCCTCCGTAAGAGCAGCAGCTGTGGTTGCCAGGTGATTTATAATCCAACTGCAAAGCCTTTATACACCACGACAAGTGCAGTTACCAAAATTTTTGCTATAATTTCAATATGCATAGAGAGCGTGCAGAGCAAGAAATGCCTTTTCATGTATGACAGTAAACCCACCACATACATAACCAAGCACATGTACAAATTCGAACGCACACACACACACATCGTGCAGCGGGTCCTACCTGTGCCAGCATGCCGGGCTGAATGTGGAGAGGCTGGGAGGACTGGTTCTGAGGAACTAAGGGCACCGAGTTGTCCATCCTCACTGGGTAGCCAGAGTGCTTATTGGACGTTTGAAGACCTGCATGGAAGAGACGGAGGCAGGGTGCATTGTGTCAAATATGCAAGTATAAACACAGGGAAGTTTGAAATGCTCAACATCACAAAATTGGGATTCTGATTTTAGCTGAATCAAGGCAAGGCAAGTTTCGGTCTTTTGTCTGTCCTGACAGTGAAACACGCTGATTTATGAAAGTGCTAAAGAAATAAACGTCTGGCTCTGGCTGGTTAGACGGCTGAAATAGCTTTCTTTCCCTTTCAGGCAGTACTAAACCAAGACCTTATGTGCTCACCCTGGATGGTGGGCGGGCAAACGATGAGTGTTTGTTGGAAGGGCTCAGTCTGGGCACAAAGCTGGGTGGGTCTGGTCTGCAGGGGCACACTCTGCTGGGCCAGGCCAGGGATGTTTATGGTGGCCTGCTGGTAGAGGCCAGGCTGGTAGTTCAGCAGTGGGACGTTACTGCTCAGGGACAGGGATTGGCCGCCTGTAGAGGCCATCTGGAAGAGACACCATTCAGACAGCAGGACACCACATTACACTGTGCTTGAGAGGTGGAAAAAGTAATTCGGTCAAGCTGATGAGCTGGCAAATCTTTCTCTACCTGGTTGTGCTGGTTTAGTTGGCTGCTGAAAGTTACAGTGAGGTTGGTGGCTGCGCTGGGGGTGTTGTTACTGGCAAACAAATTTTTGCCATTCTCAAAGGCGCTACATCTGCGTTTGCATATATCCATATTTTGAAAGCAGGACTTCACACTGTGAAAGGAGAACCATGGTCAAAACATAAGCATAATGTTGCAAGACAGGAACACATGTAAATAAACTGTGATGCTAAACTCTAGGTGTGTGAACCATGACTAATCATCATCATCGCTGTAGTTTCAGACAAATTAAAAATGCTGCATCTTAGCCTGATCATCTCTCAAAAGCCTCCACAGTTAGGCATCAGCTGCTTACTGTGAGCTGTGAGGGAAGTGCAGCAGGTGGGTCATGGTGACAAACGGGTGGTTGAGGGTCTTCATGGGTGTGATGCGCTTGTCTGCGTCCAGCGTCAGCATCTTCTTCAGCAGGTCTATGAACTCCCGCCGGTCAGCCTTCTCTGCCAGGATGTCCGTCCCCTCTAGGCTTGTCATGTTCACCTGCAGCCGGACAAAAAGTCGATGATATCAAACAGGTGAGAGAGTAATCTGCAGTATAGCGAGGTGTGAGAGGCCCCAGTGCACCAAGAGATGCTAACCACACACTGATGAGTTCATCAAAATGCTTATTTGCCTATGAATATATATGGAAATGTTTGGAATTGAGCCACAACTTCTCTCCCCAAAAGGATTATTTAAAAAAAACATGCGGATCACTATTACTGCTTAGAAGTAAGTGGCAGGATGTAAGTTAAAATTGAACGGTGACCTCCTCACCTGCATCATATCATCTAAACAGTTGAAGATGTATTTCCTCGCCTCCTTTGACTTAATTCCCATCTCTGCCTCATGCTCTGCAGGTGTCTGCAGAAGAAAATAAATAAATACAGCAAGACCTCATCACAGAGTTGCAGGCTTCTGTCAGTGTATCACAGAAATTAGGCGGTGTTGATTTTGTTGGTGCATCCTTGAAAAGTCACCTACTTTGAGTCTCCAGAGAGGATAGCTTGAATCGGGGCCTCTGTTGAAAAAACGGCTGGTCTTTGTTCCTGCACTCAGCAAATACTCTGCAGGAAGACCCTGTGTCTGGGAAATATATCGAATCTACCAGAGCCAAGGACACATAACATTAATTGTCAGTTGCTGGTACATGGCAGATGTAAGCCTTGTGACTTAGGTCTTATACTCACTGGCAGTTCATAGCATTTTATAAATGACTGAAGCTTCTCAAAGCAGCAAAATCCATTCTCGTAGTTGTGACAACATTTTATTTTCAACCATCTACAGCCTGATTTTGACAAAGGATTTAAACATTAATCCCTTAATCCCATCACAGGCTCACCCAGACGGCATGAAAAGAATGGATAACTGAGCACACACTACAAAAATTATTTATATCAGTGCAGAATTTTTGACCCACATTATAGTGAACTCTGAATACCTCCTGATGACTGTCACACCTTGTGAATATGTGAAGTCACCAGGAAGAAAAATCTGTACCTAAAACACCTGCAAGACAAATGTTTTAAAACCTTGGGTTTATGTGTACATGTCCTTACCTGGGTACTATAAATAACTATTATGTAAATTCTATTGAGATGCAAATAAATGCCAATATGCTGAATGCCATCCTTTGTCTCGCTACAGGTGTGGGAGATGGTGAGGCAGCCTGACCTGATCGTACTCTGAGGCACCAGGATAGAGCGGCCATCCCAAGAACAGCTCAGCGATGACACATCCTAAAGACCACATGTCGATCGCTTCGCAGAAAGGAAGGCCCAGAATGATCTCTGGTGCTCTGCAAACACATCAAATTTGACCAATGACAAGACTGCAGCAGTGAACTACATGTTAACTGAGTGTTTTGAATACAACTTTGTCTCTGCCATACAGCCTGCAATGTGTCAGGGGCAAGATGGTTTTTAAATCGCACCCACCTGTAGTACCGTGACTGCAGATAGGTGGAGCAAACGGCTTTGGACACGTGGCTGGCTGAGCCGAAATCAATGACTTTCACCCTGTACGGCTGCCTCAGCGGGTCCACCAGCATAATGTTTTCAGGCTTCAGGTCGGCATGGATCAAGCCCAAGCTTTTCAGCTTCATCAGCGCCGTGGCGACCTGCTGCAGCACGGGCCGTATGGACTTGAGCAGCAGGGGGCTGAACTTGCTGTGCTTCAGGAAGTCGTAAAGGTTCTGCTCCAGCATCTCGAACACAAGGCACGTGTGGTTCTTATGCTGGAAACACTCGTACGAGCGGACAAAGTTGAATTCATCGGCGTTCTCTGTGCTAAGCCTGCTGAGGATGCTCACCTGCAGGGGGAAGAGAGAAGATGGAAGATATAAGTGTGTCATTAGATGTGTATGATGTGTATGATTTCACTAATAATGTAAAAAAAGCAATACTGACAATTTTAATCAATGCAGCAGCTTTGTGTCTGCATTTGTTAGAAGAATCAAATGTGATACAGTTGTGTACTGTGCTAATTCTGTTTTAATAATTTACAATGGTAGCTGTGAATATTTTGAATCAGTTTGTAACCTGATTTGTCATATAATATATTGAATATTTCATCATTCTACGAAGGTCTTATGCAGTAAGTTGTACTTTTTTTAAAATATATTTTCAGTCAGTTCTGTGGAGTACAGCAGTGTACAGTGATACAAATCGTATTGTGACTAGGCTCTTTGCCAATACCCAGCCTTATAACCAAAGCCCTGGTATTATTATTCTTTAGTGATGCATGATATTGGATTTTTTGCCAATATTCGGTATGCTGATATCTAACCCTTTTGGCCGACTGGTGATACCGATACCAATAATGCACGTATTTTTTCCACCTAATTGCAGAGAACATCAAGTCTCTTCTGCAGTGGAATTAACTGATTATTATGCCGACTCTTATTGTGAAGGCCCACTGGCTGATGCAGACATAAAATACAATGTTTTTCAAAATGTGCACGTTCACTGGGCAAAATAGCAAATATTTCAACTTAGGTTATGTAAAACACGACTTATTTGTTCTAATATTTTCTCTCAGTCAAAACTGTTAGATTCATTCTCCTTCAAAAGGTTTGGATGATGCTGTTCCTGAGACAGTCCCGTCAACAGCCACCACCAGGGCCAATTTGACCTATTTCACATCCCGGCATGTCATTTTGGCAGAAATTTCCATTTCAGGCCGATACCATCATTTCATTTTAAAGCCAATATCAGCTGATACTAATGACATACTGATATTATCGTGCATCCCTATTACTCTTTTCTTTTTTGTGACCACTTCTGAGATTTTTTTTACAGGTACTAACATAAAGCACAGGTTTTATCAATGTTATTACCATAAATTATCAACATTATCACATTCACCATCAACAATATCTTCATGCAGTTCAGATTCATTATTTTATTTTTTATGTCTTGCTGTTCTCACAACTCACTTCTATTTGACCTTGCCGAGCATACGAGGGATGGTTCTTCAAGATTTTAATTGCCACTATCTCGTTTGTGCCACGCTTCCAGCATTTTGCCACCTGGCCAAAGGTGCCACGACCCAGGAACTCCAGCACCTCGTAGCTGTTGGACACCGAGCACAGGATCTCATGCTGCACCAGCTGGTAGTCCCCCTCGCTGTGGGAGTTGCTGCTCTTGGTGGTGGACGTGGAATGTGCTATGGACTGTGCTGTGGTGGTTCCCCCTCCGCCTCCGGTGCGGTTCGACACCACGGGGGCTGACAGTTCCTCCAGTATCTGCACGCTGTCGCTGCTGTCCACCTCCTCGCTCTTCCTCTTCAAGCTGTACTGCTTGTGGTAGAGGTCACACGGCTGGGAGGAGGACTCCGCATCCTTGACGCGACGGCTGGAGGAGGAGGAGGAGGAGGAGGACGAGGGCGGCCCGCGGAGGCTGCCTGTGCTGTCTGCCGCCCGCACCACCGTCTGCTCCCGGGAGCCCGCTGTGGGCGGGTGCACCTGGTTGGAGTTGTACACCGGGTTGAAGTTGGACCCAGACGTGGAGGGGGCGGATCCCTGATTGGGGCTCTGTTGGTAGTAAGCATTGTCTCCCAGCTGGTTGGTGACATCCCAGGCAGGGTTCTCCACCTTGAGCCTCTTTGAACGAGAGTAGGCACTGGAGGACACAGAGGGGGAGGAGAACACCTGGAGCTGGCTGGCCATGTCTGTGAACGAGGTTCGAGATGATTAACAGTGATGGACAAAAGCATCTCACACTGCAGAGATGAGAGACAATAACGTGATGCTGACTAGAGGCTTCCTGCATAGCTTAGCTGGCTACTAACCAGCTGATGAAGACGTTGATGTTAAAGTCTGATTCCCTGCACACAAGTTACACACCAACAACATTCATCAGCGACAGTACCTGTGTTTGATGACTGAATGTACCGTCGTCGAGTTGACATTTAAGGCCTCATCATCTTGTCGAGCAGCTCCTCTGTCTTGTGCTGCAGCCGACCAGCTGGGCTGCTAGCTGCGCACCGCGGCTCCCTGCCCTGCCGGGGGACGACGAAGCTAACAGTCGAGCTAGCTACAAACATACAAGTCACATCTGGCTTCAGCCCGGGGCGACATGGCGTTTCTAGCTGCTGAATCCACGCGTGTGCATCCTGTCAGCCGGGATGTCAGATATCGTCAAAACGAGCTCTGTCTCCCGGGCAGCCCATCCTCTGTCTGTCTGGACTGGAAATCACGAACCGTACTGTATACTGTACTTCCTACCCTGGCTACGTCAAAACGAGACGTGACCGACGTCGACGGGCGACGTAAACGTGGTGGCTGCCGCGAGAAAATCAAAGATCGTTTATGTTTCATTCTACGAGGCACTCGCTGCTGAAAAGATCACTCGGACATTTTTTTTGTCTGCAAAAGTGGAGCCTCTGTCACATCTCATAATATAATATAATATAATATAATATAATATAATATAATATAATATAATATAATATAATGGTGGCATTATTGCTGTTATTAGTTTTTTGTGTATACTTTATTCTGTCTCTCTGTCTGCAACAAATATTACCTTTTATCATTCAGCAGACATTGTCCTTAACGTTTATGCATCTGAATGGACACCATGTCATTGCAATTTACCTGTTGATTTTCACCAGTGTCAAACTGTGTGTGTGTGTGTGTGTGTGTGTGTGTGTGTGTGTGTTTGTGTGTGTGTCAATGTGTGTTGAAGGTCCTTCAAATGTCTGAAATTAAATTATCGAAATTTAAGGTCTTAAAAATGTCTCAAATCCAAGTATTAGAGACACATTTCTTTGCACGGCATGTCCACTCTTACATTAATATAGAACCACAGGCTACAGTATGCAGCCTGTCAGTCCAGTTAGACTTCATGCACTTTGATTAATGTGATATGGTCTCTTTTCCGATCCTACCCATTTGTAGTTTACAGACGTTTAATCAGCTGCTGTATGTTCAAGTATGTTGTTTTTGCCAGCTTTTTGCAAGTATTGCAAAGCAAAACTTGACTTTCTGAAATCTGCAGATACCTAGTTTCTATGGGTGGGCATAAGTATATCATCACACCAACATGAACCATGTCCTTATTCAAACATGCCCTTGATTCAGAGAAACTTATGATACTATAAACTGGCTGAAAAATGTCTCAGATTTTTATGGCATAACTCATTATTTCATTTTATTATGCCTATATCAAGTGAATATTTATTGCCTCCCACAGTTGCAGGACATAAAAGGAAAGTTAATATGGTAGAGAGGTTTCAGTGGATCTACATGATTCTTTGTAGATTAAATTCACAAGAAACAATGACATTAAAATCCATCACATCCACCGGTCAATAAAAAAACTTTTTTTCTCATCTGATAATGCTCATCTTGCTATGTGATTATTCCATCTGTCTTTAAATCAGACAGTTCAGCATGATGCCAGACAGCTTTCTTCTTTCCAGTCTCAAGTTTCAACACAAGAGGGCATCACAGTCTCAGCTGAGGCAGGGAAGCTGCAGCGAGTTGCCCTGTCTGGTGTCAAACTCATGTGAACATGATGGGACGACTCCCCCATAAGGTGTAAACAGAGACCATCTTTATTTTCACTCCCAACAGGCAGACATCTGTTATCAGTATTCCTGTTCAAATAGCATTTCAATCAGATATATTAGCATTTGTGCTTCTACAGCATGTATACAGCAATATAAGCACTGCAATTCATAGTGGTACAGCAAGGTACATTTAAACAAAACATTATAAAGACTATACCAGCATAGTCAATGCAAAAAAATTATCTTCCATAACAAAAGAAACTGACCATCAAGAGAAATAACACTGCGATTACATTATGTTGAAATGGTGGTGTTGATAAGTAATGATGATATGGCAGTCTCTGTCCATACAGTATAACAATTGAGCTTTTTGTAGATAGGCTGTAGCTGAATTCAAGTTTGAGTATGAAATATATTGGAATAAAATGCATGCATTACACATACAGACAGATGAAAAAAAAATACATTTCACCTATGAAACTTGTAATTCCTTCAATCGATCAGATGCACTCATCAGAATAAAGACACTGATCACAGCAAACGACTGATGCCTGATGCCGCAAGCATCAAACACAAAGGAAACAAACAACAGGTAAGTGCTTGGGGTTTTATCAGAGGAAATCTAACACCGTAAATAAAAAAAAATACTATATATATACATAAGTACAAAAGAGGACAAAGCCAGCCAGTCCTCGTAAAACAAAATCATATTACAAAATAAACGGTTCATCTGAGAACAGCACAAGACTCTTGCAGATATGTAAGGCAGCAATCTGAGACAAGAGTGCATCACTGATCATTTCGAACAACAGCATCACTTAGATTTTAGGATGTATGTCATGATTTCTTCACTTTCCACTCAATGCACTTTGCAGTCGTGTTTGTGTCGGTTTCTCTTTGGAATAAAAGAGGCTGGGTGGCATTGCAGGACAGGACATTTCTGATGGTGGTACAATGCCTTTCCATCTAAAATCCACTGAGTTGCATGCTACATGTTGTCACTGCGATTAGGTTTCACCCACATAGTGCAAAGCATTGACAGAAGTGGTTTTTCACCTTTACACTGAAAGGACTTTCTGTGCTGGAAATGGTGGAAACACTAGAGCAAAGGATCCTGGATGGTTTTGAATTGATCCCCTCAGGCTACACAGGGAAAGTGGCCGCTGCACTTTTCAAGTATAATCTCGTTGCACTCCGGGTGTTTAGTGGACTACCTGAAGGAGTGTCGGAAGTGCACGCTCCTGCGCTTCAGCTTCTCTGGGTTGTGGGACGCCATGTGGGAAAACTCCCGGAAGATGTCAAGGTATGTGGAGTCTCCTGATGAGGAAGACAACGGGACAGTGTGAAAACGGTGGACACATCACAGAACATTTTAATCAAGGCCTGAAACTCCCAAAAAAAGTGCAATCTGGGGTTTGTGGAAGCTTGGCACAAATCTTTGAAATTACAGTGAAAACTTCTTTAACGTGAAAGATAAGAATACAGCCAACTAGGACAAGAAAAAGCAGCCCTGGGTACAAAAAAAAGAAAAAAAAAAACACCTCATGAATGCACGGGAAAAAACAGACTAAGGCACCATGACGCTTCGCTCTTTATAGTTTCCAAATTCTGAGGCTTTACTTTTCCTGTGGCCATGGCAACCGCTGAATCTATGGCCATAACAAAGGCAGTTGAACTCTTTTGTGTCCCTTGAGAGCTCCCAGGCCTAACTAATTAAAAATGGGAATGAACATTCCAGTCATTCACTGTGTGTGAGAGAGATCAATGAGACTGAGCACAAGCCTTCCAGTAGTTTTCTGTTTTCCTTGCATCAAAGAAGCCGAAAGATTATAACGTTACTAATGCTCAAGTCCGCTCAGCCACAGTGGAAAAGATATTAATCTGAAACTTGGATATCAAAAAAAAAATATTCCATGCATATTCACAGGCAGGTCATTCATATTCTGTCCTGCACAGTTAATGTGTTATAAGGTCATGCTGTGAATATCAGAGATTTAGTGTGCCAGCAGTGAGTGAAGACAGAAGTTTTGTTAATGCAGTTAGTGCAGACGAAAAGGGAAAGAACAGGAAAGCAAGGAAGCAGAAGGAGAAGTTAGCCTTTAATCACATCTTCCATTTATTTTCATTTTAGAAGACATTGGGAGAAGTCACTGAACAAAAAGCTGATTCAAACCAAACACAGGTTAAGTGTTAATATGCAACACGTATACTCAGAGACAAAGGTTCTCTTACAATATTCAAAGAAACTGTAAAGATAACAGTCAGAAACATAAAAAATACAGGCATGTTCAAAGTTGCATGTTAGAAGCAAGCAGATGACGTGTTAGCTTTTAGATTATATATACACAACAGTCAGCTTGTTGACCTATTGACTGATACAGACACACTGTACAACACATAATGCTTCACTGGCGTCAAATCTCGGTTTGTTTGTTGCTCAAAACCTTCACCCAATATAATCTGCTTTCTGTTGACTTTTGTAAAGTTGTTAACATCGTGGGTGACAATGTTCCTCCCCCAGCCACCACACCATGTACTGCATCATATAAGAAAAGGCCGGAATGAGAAAAACTGTATATTTAACGTTAGTAATCATACAACAGTCTTTTATTCAAATATAAAAGTGCTTTGAATGTGTCACCGACAAGCAGGACAGGAGGGGAGAAAATTTAAGAGGGCTGCTCTTCCAAGCCACATCTCTGGCATAAAACCTCAACCTGTGTGCATGTCTTATTCGAAGAAAAAAAAAAATTAATAATACAGACTTCAGTCTGATGTCTAGATTCGTGGCCTTCTATGAAAAAGGGAATGGTAAAGTACTTAGCGAGAGATGCTGCCTTTAAATCCCTCTGAAAAACTGTCTGTGGTCTTTGGCTTGAACTAATCCTCAACAGTCTGTAGCATCTGTACAAGACAAGCAATATCTTGGAGAAAGGGTAATTTAATATTCAAGTTTAGGCTAATTTTGGCTTGGGTACATCATGTAAAAAGCACGGTGGTCAGTTACATAAGCGTCTCTTCCATAATTGTACTGACAGCATGACCAATTTTCTCAGTGTGATGCCCTGGATCAATCCCAGGAGATCTAACCATTTAATTCGACTGAACCACAGCCTTTATGCCGATTTGATAGAAAAACAGTCTCCCATTTATATCCTCTGAACACAATATTATCATGACACTCCACATACAACATGTTTACACTGGCCACGGTTATGGTTATGGACAAGATCAATAAATATAATCTGATTTGTCTACAAGAAGCAATGGTTGCATGTTGTGTTCACTGTCTTCAATCTGACACTCTGTCTTTGCACCAGCCATTGGGAATCAATGGGAAAGGAGCATTCAGTCAATTTGCATATATTTCTGTCGGACCAAGGACCACAGATAGCGGCTCGTGAATGTCATTCCATGCACAGTTCTCATGATTTGGCAGTATATAATATGGTTTTTAACATTATTCAACGATAATAAATGTCAAATATTCACATACACTGGGTACAGAAGTAAACAAAAGCAACAGGGCTTAAAAAGACCCAGGCAACAGCCACCCATGCACTATTGGACTGGAAAACCAAAGACAAATCTAATATAGGCCTAGTCATGATACATCTGATTACCATAAACAAATGTTCTCAACAAACATTTTAACATACAAATACCATATATACAGAAATACATTTCGTTTAATGTGTTTTGTTTTGTTTTGTTTTTTTATCAAAAATGACACTCTTCCGCTGCAGTGTGTACTGCATATTAACCCCCTGTGGTTTAACACTCATCAAATTATGGAACAGTGGTTGTCTTTCTCACGATGAGAATATAATACTGCCGCTATGTGTGTGTGAGTGTGTGTGTGTCTGTGAGTGCTCAGCAAAATAAAATCTAACAAAATATATCCAGCTTTAAAAAAATACCATCTGCATTGTTGATAAACATAATACAAAAATTACAGAGTATCTGTATTCAAATGATCATTGCACTATTGCTCTGGGCATTCCATCATAAATAAGAGCAAAACAAAAGCGTTTCAACCTATCTTATCAAATGAAATTACCATGACGTAACAGCAAAAAACAAAAAACCAAATCATTGTTGGTAGGAAAAGTGCATATTTTTTGCTTTTAATTACACATAAAAGCTTTACTTTAGTCTCGATCAAGACAAATACAGAGTAATGATACTTCCTCATGTGATCACTTACTCTCGATCACAGTATCACAGTTTATCCTTTGTAACTGTCAAATTCAGGAATCCCCCTCCAAACACACACCTAATGTCATAAAACAGGCTTGATTGACAAACGACGGACCTTTACCTAATTCTAAACCCTGTAGATGAGCTGCACCACCCTGTACTAGTCAGTTTGGTATCGTTCCATACTCTGATTTGACAAAAACTCATACACTGCAGTTGACGGCATGATCAAATTGAGCCTGAGACTGCTGGAACGCTGAATGTGGAAATCTGAATCGATGACTGAGATGAGTCGTGGCAGGTCTTTGGTTCAGAGCACCCTGTATCCTGTTGGATACTGCAAACCAGCACCCTCTAACAACTCCAATTAACCCTCCTATTATGTTTGGGGTCAATTTGACCCCAGCCAATGTTTAACGTCTCTAAATGAATGATTAACATCTTTTTTTTTGCTTCATATTTAATGAGTGTTCCTAATGTAATGGGCACTACCGGGTAAAGATGAAATTGACATGATGATATGTTTTCAATGTCCTGCTCACACTTTGTAATGCATCGGTTATAAATAACAAAAATCTGTACTTAGAAATAATATAAAGCCATTAAAACACCAAAAATTTATATTTCTTTCCAATTTCAGATCAATCAGTGAGATTTTATGGTAATTTGCATATTTTTCCTTTGTCGTGTAATAGGAATACTGGGTGTATAAGTGGGGGTGGGGTGGGGGGAGTTATGTTTTATTTAAAGGGCTATTTAGGTAATCAACAAAGAAACATAAAGTACCTGACACATAAACTTTGATAACAATTTTGGTTATAATAATTTTGTGGAAGTTTAAACTGCAGGGGTCAAATTGACCCCAAACATAAAAGGTGTTCATAAATATGAATATAACAGGAGGGTTAAGTTAACCATAACCTCTTCCTAACCTTAACCAAGTAGTTTAGGTGGCTAATGAAGCTAGTGTTCACACATACGTGAATGTAAACAGTCATAGTGTTTGCAAATGTTAGCTAATGTTTCGTAACATTAACCATGAGCTTTTCCTAACCTAAACCAAGTAGTTTAGGTGGCTAATGAAGCTAACAAAGCAAACAGGGGTGGTTAAAGTAGCTAACGAGCTAACATTAGCTAGTGTTTGCCAATGCTTGAATGTAAACAGTCATCGTGTTTGCAAATGTTAGCTAATGTTTCGTAACGTTAACCATGAGCTTTTCCTAACCTTAACCAAGTAGTTCTGTTGGCTAACAAAGCTATTGAAGGTGGCTAAAGTAGCTAACGAGCTAACAAAAGCTAGTGTTTGTGCATTCGTGAATGTAAACAGCCATAATGTTTGCTGGCTAC
>OMLB01048734.1:0-14013 GCA_900302555.1 Myripristis jacobus | reverse complement strand
TAACTCTCACTACTCTGCCTTAATGAAACTGGGAGGAGATGTTTGAGCAGGGCAGAGAGAAGTGGCCTATCTATATCTACTTCTATATCTATATGTCTTTATCTCTATCTATCTATCTATCTATCTATCTATCTATCTATCTATCTATCTATCTATCTATCTATCTATCTATCTATCTATCTATCTATCTATCTATCTATCTATCTATCTATCTGTCTGTCTGTCTGTCTGTCTGTCTGTCTGTCTGTGTGTGTGTGTGTGTGTGTGTGTGTGTATATATATATATGTGTGTGTGTGTGTGTGTGTGTGTGTATGTATATATATATACACACACACACACCTCATCCACATCTATCAACATATCTCTGTCTCTTTAAATATTCCCCATTCAACCCCGTGTCTTCATAGTGCTCCGTTCTGAGCACCAGTCTCCACAGCAGAGCCCTTAATGGCACTCTACATGGCAGGTTGTGTGTTCTCTTATGAAAAGCCCGTCTTTTAACTGGAGTAAGTGCCTGTCATGTAGGATACATGAGAGCAAGCATCAGGGTCTCATCAGTGAAGCATGATAAGTGTATACTTATGACAGAGCATCACTGGATACTGCACGTCGGATATACACTACCAGTCAAAAGTTTGGACACAACTTCTCATTTAATGTTTTTTCTTGATTTTCATGACTATTTACATTGTATATTCTCACTGAAGGCATCAAAACTATGAATGAACACATATGGAATCATGTAGTAAAAAAAAAAAAGTGTGAAATAACTCAAAACATGTTTTATATTTTAGATTCTTCAAAATAGCCACCCTTTGCTCTGATTACTGCTTTGCACACTCTTGGCATTCTCTCGATGAGCCTCATGAGGTAGTCACCTGAAATGGTTTTCCAACAGTCTTGAAGGAGTTCCCAGAGATGCGGAGCACTTGTTGGCCCTTTTGCCTTCACTCTGCAGTCCATCTCACCCCAAATCATCTGGATTGGGTTTAGGTCAGGTGACTGTGGAGGCCAGGTCATCTGCCGCAGCACTCCATCACTCTCCTTCTTGGTCAAATAGCCCTTACACAGCCTGGAGGTGTGTTTGGGGTCATTGTCCTGTTGAAAAATAAATGATGGTCCAACTACGGACAAACTGGATGGGATGCCATGGGGCATGGCATGAAAATAAAGAAAAAACATTAAATGAGAAGGTGTACATATATATATATTTTTAACATCTGATTATTCTACTTTGAAGCCATTAATCATGTGATGTTGAATCAAATACCTGAGATTCTTTGAGTGGTGTGAATAGTCTGATTCAAAATATACCCCTTCTAGTAGGTATTAGACCACAATTCCTCCACTTCAGTGTTCAAAGAGGTCATTGAAACTTCTTGTAAGGCTTTACATTTTAGCTACTTAGTACTACAAAGCTTCCATATAATACAGTGGCAGTAGATGCTGTGAAATATTATTAAATCTGTGAAAGTAGCAGTATTTTGCTTTCCCCATCACACATCCTTTCATAGATGACAGGGTTTTGATGGCTTAATAATGCAGCAGCCATGCCTTTGCAGTGTAATGAGTCACCTCAGAGGATGGAATTTCTCAGGTCATACAATGTAGACAGCACTCACTCACTATATGCAAACTGTTGATTAATCTATAGACGGCAGCTGAGTGGTGAATAGCACTCAAGTGCTTTTCACATTGCTCATTCTCAGCCAGGGAATATCTATTACCCAAAGCTAAGTTACTGAGTTGACCCAAGGCTAATTAAGTCACTTCTCACATTTCACCACTTACATACATGTAGAATTTGATCGTACAAAATGTGAGCCATCTATGTGGACTAAGAACTGGATATCGGCCAGTTGTAAGACAATTTAGCTAGGGCTATTTCATATTTTGGTAGTTGATGAAAAGAGACTGAGGGGAGCATCGCTGTGTGGTGTTCTCAATTTTTTTCTTTTGAAAAATAATTTTAATAAAGAAAGAGGTTCTTGAGCACACCTGAACAATAGCTGCCAGGAGAATTCAGCAACTTGCACTATGAGGATTTAACTCACACCGTCTGTGTTATTATGATAAGATCTTACTGAAACGTTGCTTGCTTAAACGCGTAAGACATTTTGCACTGCAGAGGATGCGCAGGAGTTAAACCTGAAGTTTTTTTTTTATATATTTATTTTTTTGGTCAGGAAGCAGAAACTCACAGTTTTTAAACACTTAAGAATCAATATGTTTTGTTACCATAATTTGTAATTTTTCGAAGTTTTAATTTTTTTCAAATCAATTTACACTTTTTCAATGTTTTTCTTTGACTTTTTCTTACTTTTGCCCTGTAAAAAAACAAAAAAACTTTCTGGGGTACTTTGTTTTAGACAAAACTCAACACTTTATGTGCTTTCTTATAAGCAACAAGCTTATAAACAAATAAGGAGCCTGTGAGTTCCTGGGTTTCAGAGAATCAAAGTGACTAGAAGTCAAAAGCAATTAATGTGCATCATACTACACAGTATGTATATTGTAAAGCTTGGCTAGGAGTAATTTTTAACCAAAATGTGCAGTCAAGTGATTCATAGGTCTGCTTTTCTAATGACTTATCATGGATACCATTGCAATAATAAAACAAATGGAACAACTGTTAGCATAACAACCAGGTTATTAGAGATGAGGCTTCACCTCAGTGTAGGGTAGTTATGTAGAGGAAGCTTTCTCCTCAGATTATCAATTACACGTAGGCTTCAGGTCGAACAGCAATACTAGAGGACAGCCAATTAATTTGGAGGAAGACATCTAAGTGTGGCCACCATGCACCTTTATCAAGGGCTTAAGCTTTTGCTTTGTTTATTTGCTGCAGACATCATTAAATATCATGCTCTATTCTGCATATCCACTCAGTTTTCAAAATTGTCTGTTTAAAGTAATATATTAGCAAGAGCTATATTATTGAAAAAAATCTTTCTTGTAAATTACATAGATATTTCATTTCAACTGCTAAGGGATTATTAAAGGTATACTATGAAAAATTGCCAAGGTTCAGGAAGTGAGGCCCCTTTTCACTTTATTTACAAGAAAACATGGAATAACCATGTAATTCAATGATTGAGTTTACATGGTTCTCATCAGCCAGACTCTCAAACAAATTACATGCCTAATCCATGTTTTTTGCTTCTTGAGTCTATAGGTTCTCACTTAAATCAATCCTTGGCAGTTTCGCACAGCACACTTTGAAGTACTTCCCCGTGTATATATATGTATATGAACATATGTGTCTAGCTGTGTGTTTATCTGGTTATCTGTCTGATTTATGTAACCTCTTGTGCTCGCTGTCTCCCTGCTCCTCTTCTCCTCATCCAGAACAGGATGAGGAGATAGTGAAGATCAAGACTGCTATGGCAGCTGGGATGTCAGCCAATGCCAGCCACTTGCAGGCCTACCAGAAGACCTGGGACAAGCACAGAGAGATCTGGGAGCTCAACAAGAACTCATTTATACAACGTTACCAGAGACTCAATCCGCCTGTCTCCTCCTTTGATGCGGACATAGCCAGGTACTGTGCAGTGAACAATCGAAAAACATCCTTCTGCAGTCGATCTACTATTGCTGTCTCTGTCGCAGCTAAACATCGCACAAAAAGTAAGGAAATTTGTGTTTGGTAGATTATATCTTTGTTGTAACAATGCCTCTTGGCAATAAATCTTATACTGTTGGAAAGCCTGTTTATTTCCCTTTTAAATGGTGCCACATTTGTAAGGAATATGCATTTGTGGGATGAGCAGCAGAGCTGAGTATGTGGGTTGCACCCATGAAAAATTTGCCGAATCTTCTCTGCCAGTGCCTAACAGCTTATTTTGCTGTTGCTATTGACTCTTGTTTTGAGCTTCTGGTACCCCCAGGTGCTGCCAATCAGGTGGCTGATTGGCACCTCTATAGTCTGGGACCAAAACTCTATCCTCCAAGATGACATCGCTGGCCCCCACGGAGCGGGGTTTATCAGAGACTACCTGCAGAATTTGGGAGTGGAGAGGATTGAATGGCCTGCCAGCAGTCCTGACCTCAAGCCCATTGAACACTTATGGGATCAGCTTGGGCATGCTGTTCGCGCCAGAGAGACCAACACAACCACATTGGCTGACTTGCAACAAATGCTGGTTGAAGAATGGGATGCCATCCCACAGCAGTGTGTGACCAGGCTGGTGACCAGCATGAGGTGGAGGTGCCAGGCTGTTGTGGTTGTGTATGGTTCTTCCACACACTACTGAAGCTCCTGTTTGTTAAATGAATAAATTGTTAAATTGCCAATATGTCTTGTTTCTTCAAACTTCAATCATCCAATCCACCAAACATCAAACAAGAGTCAATGGCAGAGTAAGCTGTTTGGCATTGGCAGAGAAGATTTGGCAATTTTTTCATAGGTGCAACCCACATACTCAGCTCTGCTGCTCAACCCACAAATGCATGTTCCTTACAAATGTGGCACCATTTAAAAGGGAAATAAACAGGTTTTCCAATGGTATAAGATTTATTGCCAAGAAGTATTGCTACAACAAAGAAAAAATCTACCAAACACAAATTTCCTTACTTTTTGTGCAATGTTTATTTACCCCTAAAATCTAGCTGCAAAGAGCACTTCTGCAAAATCCTCTTGTGCATGGTCATAAGGCATGCATGCACAAGTGTGTGCCTTTTCCTGTATGAGCAGTCTGCATGAGGGGATTTTGTAGAAGTGGTCTTTGTAGTTAAATTTGACTGAAAATATGCGTTTGAGAATTAATGAGCATATGACTGGATCCCGGAGACTTGGATTATACAGCATGATGAGTGTGAGCTTTTGAAACAGAACTTCTGACAACATGTTACTGTTGTAAAATCATAACATTATGGATCCAAATTTCTCCCACTGGACCAGAGATGGCTAGCATTTCTGGAATATACATTTGCCATGAAGGTTTGTAAGTAAAACTTTCTTTGTCAGGGGTTGAAGGCACACAGTGAGTACTTGATGCAAAAAAAAATATGCATCATGGGTGAAGTATCCCTTGAAGAGCAGAACACATATGTATCCCCGAAACACTAAGCAAGTGCTCTGGCTGTCTGGAGAAAGCTGGACTTCTCAACAATGGTTGAACAGGCATCACAGCCACTAAGAAGAAAAACATACGTACGTCAGAAGACTATGCATTATACTGACCACACACACATCACATCACAAAGTTTCTGGGTGATATACTTAAAACTTTCAACTCTTTTGACAAAAACATGCAATAAGCATGTGATCTATCAGTGTTTTGGGCCCGCGATAAGAACCTTGTAGATTCAACAATCACATTATGTGCTTATTCCATGCTTTTTGTCAGTTGCATCTAAATTTCCTCATTTAATTCAAATCCTAGCAAAAAAGCTAAAACATTGCTTTTTGCTCTGGTAATTTGAAACAGGCATTATAGTTATTTTTACATTTTAGAGAAAATGATTAGTTGATTAATCAAAATGAAGTAACTGATTAAAATAATCATTAGCTGCAATATCATCGACAGGAGCAAACATTTTTCAGCACCAGGTTTCACCATGTTTGCTCATCAGATGAAGACCAGCTGTTGAATTAGAGCTTACAAGAGTTGATTTGTGCCTGAGAAGCTTCACCATTTGAATCATCAGAGCAAACAGGAAACCAGTGCTAACAGATGAAATCATATTACTTGATTCTGACATTGCTTAACTGTACTTTTACAGATTTGTGAAATATTAGTAACTAATTGTAATTAGAGATTATTTGAAGCAGTTTGTGTGCTTACCTCTGTGTAGACTATGGCAGTCATCCAAAACTTCTTGGTTGGTCTTGGAACAGCCAACATAGCCCATAAGAATACCAGTATAGGCAGGACCAGGGATATAACAGAGGCAGTGACCATGTTGTTTAACACTATGATAAAATAGCAGACCAGCTCTGAGTTTGCTGCCAACAAGCTGTACATGGCAAAGAGCAGCTTCAGTAGACGACTGTGGCTGCCATAGAACTCCCTGCTTTGTTCCAACTCTTCTATGAAAAACTGTCTGCAAAGAAAGGAGAGGTATACTGTAAATGCCAAGAGTTTCAGGCAATCTATCCATCCATCCACCCCTTCATCCAACAAAAAAAAAAAGGTCTATTTGAGAAAAGATTGTTTTTCCATTAAAACAACATAGTTCATAGTTATCATGCTTCTCAGAATTCCTCACAGGAATAGTACTAAAACAGCTCTTATGACAAAAAATATCACCACTCAGAGTAGGACATAAGAGTTACTTATCAAGCATCCTGAACTACTCTGAGTGAGGAGTACGAGTTCTCCTTTGAGACATCACATCAGACAGAATGACATCACTATTTTACAAAAGGCACAACTACAAACTGAAATTATGACATGTTGCATTTTTTCTACCAGAAAAAAGTCACATGGACAAATAAAAATCCAAACAATTATATCAAAAAATTGATGAAACACATTAGAGTAGAAAGGACTTTCCTATACATATAAACATAGCAGAATGGTTGGACTGGGGGGCATTTTTTGTGCATCACTGGCACCTATCCATCCATCCAACTGTACTGTATTGTACTATCACCAAGCACTAAACTGGTTTAATTCTAGTTCATTCTTGCATTCAGTAAAATGTTAAATGGACTGCTTTTCTACAGCTCTTTTCTAGTCTACTGACCACTCAAAGTGCTTTACAATGTTTTGCCACACATTCACCCATTCTCACACATATTCACACACGGCAGAGGCTGCAATGCAAGGTGCCAGGCTGCCCATCAGGAGTGGTTAGGGTTTCAATGTCTTGCTCAAGGACGCTTTGATACACTCTCTGTCAGAGCCGTGGATCCAACCAGGAACCCTCCGATCACCAGATGACCACAACGCCCTGGTTCAGTCAAGTATCTAAACAGTACCTACCTGTCTCCCAGTAGTTCACTGGCTGTTCTAGAGTGTCTGTGTTCTTTTTGTTGTTGGTCCAGTGGCTCTGGTACTAATTCCATGCCACTAGATGGGGGCTCTGGACTCTGGGCAGCACTGTAGAGTCTTGGCTGGGGGGTAGAACAGCCTGCCCCAGTCCCACTATCAACCTCCAAAAAACTGATAGAAACACATAAGCATAAAACATGTCAACATATCTACTTATGAAGACATTTTGAATTCACATGCTGCCTTTTTTAATCCATTGCTGTGGTTGACATTACTATACTCTCTTACTAGAACACACTAAATGGATCCACACCTCAGCAATGTTTTTCAGGTAGCTCTATTTTTCTTGGCTGGTTGTTGTATGCTTAGACAGTGTCTAAACTGTAAGAATAGTTACAAAATAGATGTTTCTGTGCAAGCAATCTGAATGGTAGAGAGCCTTGTGTAATTTACTCTAAAATCACAGGAGACACATCACTTTAGTATTACTCTACTTCAACAGCTATCAAAGTAACAGCAGGTTATCAGTAACATGTGATTCTGCTTCTCTAATGCTAATTAACAACTGACAACAGCTAACTGAAACAACATTTTCTATGTGGTTGGCCATGGATACGTTTCAAAATGTAACTTTTATTTTTGGTTATGAACCTGAGGAAGAAATTACAACAATGCTAACATTACTGTTCATAAGGTTATAGATTAAACTACTCGCAGGTCTCTTGGTAATGGTCATAGAAGATGAAATGGACAGACCGGAGAAGGGAAGATGTGAGATGGGTACCACAAACAGTATGGGCCCTCAACTGCCTTAACATTTGCCAAGAAAGTAACATTGTAACAGTAGATGTAACATTGCATGTAGACTGTTAACAGTCTAACCCTCTGACTAAAAAAAGTTTTATTTTCATTTTGGTGGAGCATTAAAAATGTTATTCACAAAGTTATTGCAGCACCAAATTACACCTACAAATATTTAGCAATCTAGTAGATATAAGCCCATTATTTATAGTTAGAAACAGTGCATTCAGAAAGTATTCAGACCCCCTTCATGTTTTTCACTTTTGTTATGTTGCAGCCTGATGCTACAATCCTTTAAATTCATTTAATTACAGCATCGAGTCTTTTGGGGTATGACACAACATGCTTTGCACACCTGGACTGGGGTTAGGGTTTCTACCATTCTTCTTTGCAAATCCTCTCAAGCTCGGTCAGGTTGGATGGGGACCGTCAGTGCACAGCCATGCTCAGGTCTCTCCAGAGATGTTGGATAGGGCTCAACTCAGGGCTCTGGCTGGGCTACTCTAGGACATTCACAGAGTTGTCCCTAAGCCACTCCTGTGTTGTCTTGGCTTTGTGCTTAGGGTCACGGTCATGTTGGAAGGTGAACCTTCGGCCCAGTCTGACGTCCTGAGTGCTGTGGTTTCATTGAGGATATCTCTGTACTTTGCTCTATTCAGCCTTCCCTCAATCCGGATCAGTCTCCCAGTCCCTGTTGCTGAAAAACATCCCCACAGCATGATGCTGCCACCACCATGCTTCACTGTTGGGATGGTATTGGGCAGGTGATCAGCGGTGCCTGGTTTCCTCCAGACATAATGTTTGGAATTGAGGTGCTATTTTGCAAACTCCAAGCGGGCTTTCATGTGTTTTGCACTGAGGAGAGGCTTCCATCTAGCCACTCTGCCATAAAGCCCAGATCGGTGGAGGGCCGCAGTGATGGCTGTCCTTCTGGAACTCTGTCCCATCTCCACACAGGATCTCTGGAGCTCAGTCAGAGTGACCATCTTGGTAACCTTTCTTAGAGTCCTGATTGTGCCAAACTGCCTCCATTTGAGATTTACGTAGGCCACTGTACTCTTGGGAACCTTCAATGCAGCAGAGTTTGTTTGTTTTTTGTAGCCCTCCCCAGATCTGTGCCTTGCAACAATCCTGTCTCTGAGCTCTGCAGGCAGTTCTTTTGACCTCATGGCTTGGTTTTTGCTCTGATAAGAATTGTCAGCTGTGAGGCCTTCTATAGAGAGGTGTGTGCCTCTCCAAATCATGTCCAATCAATTTAATTTACCACAGGTGGACTCTAATCAAGGTGTAGAAACATCTCAGCAACCATCAAGAGAAATGGGAGGCACCTGAGCTAAATTTCAAGTGTACTTATGTCAATGTGATATTTCAATTTTTCCTTTTTTAATAAATTTACAAAAAATTATGGGGGTTCTGAGTGTAGATTTATGAGAGAAAAAAATGAAGTTAAAGGATTGTAGCATCAGGCTGCAACATAACAAATGTGAAAAAAGTGAAGAGGGTCTGAATATATTCTGAATGCACTGTATACAATGAGACCTGTTGGCATATATACTGCACAATTGTTCTCTAGAAAGTTTACATTGTTATTAGATAACATGTAGTTTGTAGCAAGTTTCATTCAACATGTTGTCAAGTGAAGATGACTTGTGATATTTCAAAAAATGGTACAGTAAAATTTCTTAAGTGTGCAGACAGGAAACACCATGGTGAAAAATAATCCACTCAATGTATGAGTAAAAATATTTTATATAGACTTAAATATGCTGAAAACTTCCATCAGCAGCATCGTATTGTGAAAGTTGGAGGTGAATTAAAAGATCAATATCTGAAAAACTGATATTGTAAAACTCCAATTTCACAGTAATGATAGACATCCGATGGAAAATTGTATTGGAAGTATGTGCACACCTACGATTTTAATATTTTTATGAAGCAGCAAATATAAAAATAATGTCCTCTTAAACATATCATATACATTATCTCTAAATTTATATTCCAGTCGTTTACAGTAATTACTGTAGTAGCAGCGCAACGCTGACTCACTTGACCACAGAGCATAGACAGTGGAGGTTTGGGGCTAATTGGTGAGATTGGGACTACTGTGTGAGAGGAGTGACACCAACACATTCACTCACCTCCAAAAACAGCCACTGAAGCACTTTAAACAGTTAAGAGATGTTGTCAAACCCTGATTATTCATATAGTTAATTTTTTACTTGAGCACTGGAGTACTTTATTTTAAATATAGTTCAATATCCAAACGTACAATTTGTCATAAGTTTCCAAAAAAATGTACTTAAATACAGTCCTCAAGTAACTGTACTTGGTTACTGTCCACCATTGGGCTAAGGCCACGATCTTGCAAAACATCATCCTGAAAGGGAAAAAATTGAGAGGTCCAGACCCCAGTGACCCCATGACTAGCTATGGCGGTGATCTACAGTACTTGCCTTCCTCTCTGCACATGGGAGAAGTTTGCCTTCAAGGCTTTCTGCCAGAAAAAACTTTCTAACCCTAACACCAGCCCTGACCTTTAGAAAGGCTTCCTGGCAGAAACAGAATGACTGTCCTGCAGAAAGATCTAAAAGCAAACTAATCCCACAACCTTTGGCTCAGGCCTGTGACCAAATGATGGGCGTTATTTACTAAAACACCTTGCCTCTCACCTGTATCTGTTAGTGTGTTCTGTATCTGTCTCGTTCAAACAGGTCTCCAGTGTGGGACTCTCACTCCCTTGTGATAGCTGGTACTCCATAGACTCTGCTTTCTGCTGGTGGAACACACACATGCACACAGCACCAGGTGCCTGGTTCAAAATTAATCATGAATGTGTTTTGGGCATAACATGCAGTAAATCAATCAGAGTGCCATCTCCCATTCCCTTCAAAAGCCAGGAGTGCTTGCAACTTGGTGGATTGCTCATGCTCATGCATGAGGTCACAGCACTCGAGCAGATCATCTATGGCAACAGCAGGATTCCATCAAAGCTCCCTGAGGTAAAGCAGTGCATGGAACAAGCAGAGTGGACACATGTTGTGCCCCTGCCTGTGTGGGCATGCATTATTATTTTGATAATGAGCTTCAAATAACAGAGAAAACTGCACCACTGACTTTAGACCTACTTTTTGTGGGTCAAACACTTTCAACTGCCTCAAAATAGCAATGCACCGACTATGTGCCTGACCACACCTCATTTTAAAACCAACATGCCCATGGACGATGTGGGCACTGGATGGGGAAATTACAGCGCTGGTTGGAAACTAGCAAAGACACTTTGCACTGGGTGGGAGCTAGGGGCCTATGAGTGATTGGCATTTATCAACATATGCACATGGGTACAAGAACATATGGAGCCAGTTTTTAGTTTGTACACTTATGAGGAAACTTACACAAACATTTATAAACAAAGTGATAGATGAAGCCTATTGAGAGAGAGAGAGAGAGAGAGAGATGATTGGGGTGTGGGTATCAAGTTGAGAGTTTTAATAAGCTTTTACCTGCCCTATCTTGTGTATGAGCAGGTAACGTTCGTTGCAGAGGACAGTAGAGGTGTCTCTGTACTGTTTAGTCAACAGGTTGAGCCACTGAGTCAGTCCATCCACCACAGCCAGAATAATGGCCCATAGGAACTGCAATATATCCAGGATCCTCTGCACCATCTCCCCATGGCCTAGATAGAGGAAGAAACAGTGAAAGAGTGAAAGTAAGAGGGACAATGAGAAGACGGAGAGGGGAAGAAGCAAAGTAGATAAAGGCAGTAAATTGGGTTGTCTACGTGATCCTGAATGTACATGAGGGATAGTTAACACATTATTGGAACAGTTAACACATTTTGCTGAATGTGATATTATTTCACCTAGCTGTTATACAGGACAGTAGTGGTGCTATCTTCCTCTCATTGTTACTGAGTGCTGGATACTGGCTGGATGCTCCAAATACCAACTGTTAGCCTCCTGCCATTGAGACAGACTTATATTCTTAAAGATAATTAATACACTCAAATTCTTAAATAAACAAAGGGGTATTGGTTAGTATCTATGGCATCTAGCCAGTATCCAGTGCGCTGTAACAATGAGATGAAGATAGCACTACTGTCTTACACAACATCTAGGAGTAATTTAAATAATATCATTTTTTTCAAAATGGGTGAATTATCCCTTTAATACTTCTGATGCAGTTTTGGGGGGATATTTCTGGACATATGTATAGGTATTGCAGACAAAACAATATGTCACTAAAGATTTTTTCTCATGTTTTAACAGTTTGATAGTTTTGAAATCCATACTGTATATGGATACCAGGAAGGCCAACCTGTTGCCTGTGCACTTGCAAATGAGAGTGAGAGTTTCTAATGTTTAGTTTCGCTAGGTCAAATTAACTAAAAACAGTACCAACCAGAGTCCTGATCCTCATTGTCTTCCCCCTCATCCTGGATTACTGGCTCGTCAAAAACATCGTCCCCACAACCTACCACATGCACAGAAGTGTGTGAGCGCACACACACACACACGCACGCTTGCACGCGCGCGCACACACACACACACACACACACACACACACACACACACACCCCATCATCAATAGTAAAATTGGAAAGGTGGACAATGGCCCATCAGAAAAGCCAGTGAAATTAAATGTGAGAGCAAATGACACCCACATCAACAGTGTAGCCAAGTGCACCAATCAGCAGCATAACTAACACATGACACAACATTACATGTCCACAGGAACATTTTTTGCACAATCATAATTTGAAAATTAAAGCTGCAAGCAGCGTTGGACGGGCCCTCGCACCGGCGCCGGTCGGGGACAATGTCCGTTCGCGTCCCTGTAGAGACTCTTGCCTACAGGCGCATGACCTGTTAGCAGTTCTCCCAGACACACACACACACACACTCACTCAAACACACACAGTGCTGTCCCTGCCGCTAGCGACGCCCCTCCAGCAGATGGAGCCCTTGGCTTGAGTTTTAGTGTGAGAGGTGTTACTGCATCCTCTGAGGTCTGACAATGCGTGTGAATTCAGGGGGGCTCAGGCAGCTGCAGGGAGGAGTGGAGGGGGGGAGAGCAGTGCACACCAGACTTAAAGGGTGTTAAACAAGTCTTCACAATGGCCAGAAACTTGGTCAAATGAAAAGCACAAAAGAGCACGAAAGATGTCGGGCTTGATGAGATGTACGTTTCGGCGCTGGTTTAGTCTTTCTACATGTGCTCGTGCATGAACGCCCGTACCATACTGAAGCACACCTCCTCCAACCGTGCCAGAGCGGAGGAAGTGTACTGTACTCAAGCACAGAACTTCAGCGCTCACACCAGTGGCGGCGCCAGAGATTTTTTCTTGCTGGTGCTGTGGTGGGGCTGAATCATTCAGTGATGGGGCTGATGGATGTACCGTATGGTAGCCTTTAGTTGCGCAAAAGCCAGACGCGTGGGATTCAAAAGTAAGTTTCAGATATGTTTTTACCAATGCCTCTTTTGATTCACAAAATAACAGCGTTTTTCGTGTTTAATATACAAGTGAATTGTGTCAGCAACATGGGAGACAACCCGGGCTACACAAGAACATAAACAATAACTTAACAGAGCTTCCGAGCCAGAGTGCACATCATCAGTCACACACCAATCCAGCAATCAGCATTAAATGCGTGCTTTTCAACTTAAAAACAATGTCTACTACTATTCATACCTACACTGACAGACAACAACGCCAAAAGACAGCCTACATTAAAGTCAAATAAGGAAAACAGCAGATGCGAGGCTTTGTAGGAGTTGTAGGGCAAATCGTATGCAATAAACAAAACAATAATTATAACAAAAACCAAGAATCACCCTTTGGAAGTCCATAAGCAAAACCAGCAGGCTTAACAGCAGTAACCGAGTGACATGTTCTGTCTCTCACCATCTCCTCCGCTGCGTTTCAGCACCACTGACAACGCAGCACCTACAACAGGTTACACACACACACTTCAGTCAAAAGCGCTTTTAACCAGGGACGGGTTTTGCTATGGGCAGGGGGGCAACCGCCCAGTGTGCAATCTAGGCTACTTGGGGGCGCCCTCCAAAAAAAAAAAGAAAGAAAGAAAGAAAAAAGAAAAGTGCGTCCTGGAAAAAAAAAATGCCAGATTTCTAGACTAGCCTACCATATTGACCCACATAAAAGACGACCCTGACTTTAAGACGACCCCTCTTTTTCAAGACCCCTTTTTTTTTGTAGGAAAAATAGGCTACTTTTTATATGGACAAAATCTTGTTTGAATAAAAAAGCCACAG
>OMLB01048729.1:0-14203 GCA_900302555.1 Myripristis jacobus | reverse complement strand
TATAGAGAGAGAGAGAGAGAGGGGGGTGTGTGTGTGTGTGTGTGTGTGTGTGTGTGTGTGTGTGTGTGTGTGTGTGTGTGTGTGTGTGTGTGTGTGTGTGTGTGTGTATGTAAATGGTTCTTTAAAGAACTCCCAAAGGTGCCTCAAAGAACCATTAAAAAAGAACTTAAGCAAAAACAGGTTCTTTAAAGAACCATTTTAAAGAAAGTTCTTTGTGGACTCAACTGGTTCAGTAAAGACCCTTTCTTAAATGGATCTGTACTGAACCATTTACAGCATAAATGGTTCTTTGAACATTTTAAATCAAATAACACTGTAATAAATTTAAAGCTGAGCCATATATTTTAGTGTAACTGGTTGCAGTTGCTTTTTGATGTTAACGCAGTTTTCTAGTCTTACCAATTCACTGAATGTGAAAATCGTAGTTGGCATCGTAATTTAGCCAATTAAAAATAATTAGTTTGCACAACATGTGTCTCACGCTCATTCAACTACAAGTTGTTGATTGGGAATGCCCACTAAAAAAGGCATTGTAACCAATTAGCTAAGAATTGTTCACTGGTGCATCTAGCACAAAATATAGATGCTGCTGCATGGCAAGGTAAAAAAAAAAAAAAAAAAGATCACAGTATCCAGTAACAGCTATGTCTGAGCCAGTAGATAAATTATTTACTTTATTCAGTAAATTCAGTTCCATTCAGCTTAGTAGAAAGGTAGCATATCAAAACCACAACCTGGATGATCTCTAATTTAATCAACCAGACAGTTTTCAGGCAAATTCAGCCGCAACGCCAACATTTCAAACTATAGAGTCAAACAGCATTTTCATTTAAGAAATTTTCACTTAAGTATTCCAGTTAATGAGAAACTCAGAGGCAATTCTCATCACAAAAACTGACAGCAAATGTAATAACTGGCTGAAATATGATAGACCTTCACACTGACTGGGTCAAAACATAATTAAAGCTGTTAAAATATTCATTCTTAGATAATAACACCATCACATAATTGCATTAACAGGCAATGTTTACTTCATGAGGGATGTGATGTTTTTAACTGATGATGCAATAATAAAATTGACAGTGTGATAACAATACATATGTAATATCTCTACTAAATGTAATAATAATGTAATAATTCAACATTAAAGGGATAGTTTACCCATCCATTCTGACAAATGTGATATTATTCACTTCCCCCCAGCTGTTGTGCAGGACAGTAGTGGTGCTATCTTCCTCTCAGTGTTACTGAGTGCTGGATACTGGCTGGATGCTCTAAATGCTAACTGTTAGCCTCCTGCTATTGAGATGGACTTCCCCACAGCTAACATTCTGAAAAATAACAGCCTAAAATAAAAAAATTAAAAATTAAATCAAAATGGGTGAACTATCCCTTTAAAATGGTTAAGTACATTTTCCAACCCATTTAGAGGAACATTTGGACAAGTTATTACATTATTAAGCGGATTTTGCATTATCAGTATCTGCAAGGCTGCTTTAAATTTTACATCCAATTAAACTCAGCGTCTACACCAGTATTGTACTGTAGACAGTGAGTCCAACTTGTTGCTAGCTGCCAGAAGAGACAGAATGAAAGAAAAATAGCAAGACTACCACCAGAAATTTTACCATGCAGCCAATTCACAACATTTTTTAAAAATCAGATCAATTATTAACAACTTATGCAAATATGAAATAAACTATGGACATCTGCTAAATAACAGGCACACAGTACAGAAAGTTGCGAGTGTTCTGAGGTGAGCTCGAAGATATCGTGGAGTCTCCTCCATTCAGTGCAACAAGAAACAGATCAAGGCTTCTCTCTGTCAGCTTGAAGAATAAGGAAACATCATAGTTAGGGCCTGTACACCAAACATTTTCCAATGTTACTAAGTGCAAGACTTTGTATCCACAGAGCTGATCTGAGCCAGGGTGCAGTCTGAGGTACGATGATTTAGCAGTGACCATGTTGCTGTGCAGAGGAGACTCCAGGCTTTTACAAGATTTATCTGGATCAATGGGCTTTGTAAAGGAAGTTTCATAGCAGCCTTTACCATTTTTTGAACAAAGAGGGCTTGTCCTTGTGAGCAGCATTCAGACTGGTTAATGGTTAATCAGTGATAAGGATGTTTACTCCCACAAGCTGTTCTTTCAGTTCCTCACTGAGTCAAATGAGATCAAATCTGTAGAACGAGAAACAAAATGGAAGCTGGAGTGGAAATGACACATATGACATGCCCTTAAAAACCTCAGTGAGCTTCCTGCAGCTTGGGACTTAGAATAAGTATATAATAAATAAATGAAGTAGGGTCATTTATGAATTCAAACTGATTTAATTTAAAGCGGATGTGTGAATTTTGTGTGTTTTTCAAAGATGCTCATGTGTTCAAATGGCAGATATCCATAAAATTGAAAAGATACAGCTGTACACTACTGAGAGTCGGAGCGCTGCTACTGTGTTCATGCTACGGTTCAGTCTAGCTGATATTAAACCTAATAAACACGTGCTGGATTCAGTTCATGTAGCATATGCCTGGAGTTGCCTGTACCATGTTCATGTCAAGGAACAGAAAAACACACGCACAACACATCACACACCCCCAATTAAGAGGATTTGAGCCTGAGAAATCATTACTGAGAACTGTTAAATAACAAATGTTACCGCTACTTATCTATATATCACTATAAATTTTAAAAATGTATATCCTTTAAATCCATTGCCTTGTTCTAACCTCCAGGGGAAATACGCACACACACTTGGATTAAATCAACTTAAGGGTTGTAATTTCCTTCCTTTATTTATTTTCAAATATAAGAGCTGTAGTGGCATTTTATCTCACACTGTATACAATAATGAGCTATAGCCCTCATATGAGACAAAAAATATATCCAAAGTTTTGATGACATTCATTCATTTGATAGAAAGTAGTGCGCTTACATTGTAATTAGATGTAAACTGTTTGGAGCGAGTCACCTTCACATCAGGTGGGCAAAGTCTCTGTTGTTGTGTGCGGCAGTGAGTCACAGTCCACCGCGGCGGACACGGTGTGCGGGGAGTCCTCGTGCGGGGTCATCGCTGCCAGGGCGACCCTCGCGTGCGCGCTCGCCCTGGCACCTGTCCTCGGTGCGCGCGGCGGCCCGTCGCTCCTGCGGAAGGAGTTCCTGATGCCGCTGGACACGCGGCTGGAGAGGCGCCGCACCGCGCCGCCGATGCCGCCCAGGTTGCCCTTGTCCTTCTTCAGCAGCCCGACATCATCCTCCAGTTCCGAGGGCGGCACCTCGATGTTCCCTGTGTACCAAAACACCCACCAGATGAGGCTGAGGAAAATGACAATGGCGCCGGCGTAGATAAGAAAGTCGTAGAAAAACACGTTGGCAAACACCCCGAGGAGAAGTATGAGCAGTCCCAAAATGTCAAAGGCCACGGCGAGCCAAAAGGCGCAGGCACAGCGGCCCAGACCGCGGTGAGAGGGCTCCATGTCAACGTGTGACCCTCACTGACAGCGGTGGTCTCTGGCTCTGTGTGCGCTAGTCCCTCCGCCGCGGCGTTGGGTTTCACAGCCGTTTGTCCCGGCAGGTAAGCTGAGCCAGGTGAGGCGTCCAGCTCCGTGCACAGAGCAGGGGCGTGGTGCAGGTGAGAGGAGGGGCCGCCAGGGCAACGGCTCTGCTGGCAACACACAGGAACAAGACGGGCCTTCACACGGAGCCTGCGTACAGACAGGTGACAAATACAGGAAAAAGCAACATGTGTGTGTTCTGTGCTCCTTGTCATAGATTCTCCAAGTCTCTGGACCTTTGCTGGAGGGATGTGGAGCTCCGTTCTAAAAACAGATCCTGCACATAAAGAGGGATTTTTTTTTAGGGCTGCAGTGCATAAAGGCCTCAATACAAAGACAAATTTACATTTGACAGTTGAGTGGTACTACTCTACCGAGCAAGGTTATTATAGTTAACTAAAACTAAACTAAAAACTAAAACAAGGTGAGAAAAATATTTTAGTTAACTGAAATAAAAATAAAAACTAAACTTTAGGGGGAAAAAAGACAACTAACTGAAACAATTTTGTGTACTGAGAGATTTAAAGCACCATACCAGCGATTCTAAATGTCTGTCCCACTGACTACAATTCCCCTACATTTTACATCACAACAAACCATTTTACAAATCATACAGGGGTACTAAAGATTTCACAACATATAATCAAAATCCTTCAAAGTCGTCAACATTCATAAACTACAGAATTGATAATTGGCTGTGGGAAGCAAGTGTTTCCCTGAGGACTATTTTCTGACCATTTCACTTCATCCAATTTCAGGTCATCAAAACACAACAGTGCTGCTGCTTTTAGGAAAACTGATGTGGACGACGTTATTACAGTGATGGAATACTGCAGTGAAGAAAGTTTGAAGTCTCTGAAAGTTCATTTTCATATTGTCATGGAATGACTAGAAACCAATGCCTGAATAAAAGGGAGGAAAAAGGATATGAGAGTATGGGCCTTTAATTAGAATAGAGAGACGCAAATGCAAAAATGTATGCATTAAGATTCTCCATGGGTGAGACAATCAATCAGAAATAGGATAAATAGTTCATCCACAAAAATAGGTACACAATGTAAAGATCAGTTACAATCAGTGAGGCTGACGTAAAAACCTGAGGAAAGAAGAAATCAAAGTTTGTATAATCTCTACAACACATCGTTTCATTGGTGTTCTCTCACCTCTTGTGAAATGATGCTCTCTTGAACTCTACTATAATCTCACAATTTGTACTTATTTGCAACTACAACTGCTAAATTATGCATGACATAAAAAAAACTCTAATGTATAGTTACAGCTGTATTGAGCTAGAATGGCAGATGCAGGACCTTTCCATTCTGTGTGTTCAAAATTGAACTTCCAGGACCAGAGCCTCGCCCCTCCCTCTGCAACACATTTCATGCCTCTGTCAGGAAATCACACACAGTGCCATGATTTAGATCCAGACTTCAAACTGAATCACTTGTGATTTCCTCTGGTTGGTGTCCCATGTTGCAGCAGTAACTAACCGAGGAGTGGCTGCTGCTCCAAAGTGCTACAGGAAGTGCAGAAGGTACCAGATCTGTCTGGTTGTTGATAAATGGAAAAATACAGTAATTTGAGCAAAACTAGTGGCCATGTGCAGTTAGTCATACCTCTGGAGTGATGTTAAACCTTTGAGTGGATTAAGGCAATTATTTTAAAGAATGTTAGTCAGGGGCTTTAATATATTTATGACACATTAATGCATTTCTGTGCAATTCTTACCTTATCAAGAGCTAAAAATCAAATGAACTCTTGATACTTTTTCGACACTTTACATACTTTAATTGGAGTCGTAAATACCTCAACATTTTTGATTTTACTTTGTTGAGAAAATATTTACTGGTCGCTTCCATTTAACCCCGATGGCATAACAGCAACATTTGCAGCTACACTGCTTAAATAAGAAAAATAATCCATCACTGCAAGAGGTTACAACAAAAGACCTCCTGGCTAATCATGTTAGCTGGGGGGAAGTCCAACTCAATGGCAGGAGGCTAACAGTTAGCATTTGGAGCATCCAGCCAGTATCCAGCACTCAGTAACAATGAGAGGAAGATAGCACCACTACTGTCCTACACAACAGCTGGGGGGGAGTGACATCATAATACATTTTTATAAATGGGTGAACTATCCCTTTAAGGGGAAAGCATAAATCAAAGGGGTAATAAGTAGCATTTATACTGTCCTATAATACAGTACAAAATGACGCTAATGCATGTGCAGGAGCAGACAGGGTTGTTGATGTGCACTAATAACTCAGTGATAATGGACTTAGCCGGCTGCTGGCATTTCAGGCTAACTCTGTCTGTGGTCCCCATGTTGGAACAGAAGTCGCCATCCATCCATCCATGCTTGATTCCTCTGTGGGCTCACTTTGACTTGCACCAAATGAAAGCCACACAGAGCAAAGTTTCTAGTCCACACAAGTGATTTAGGTAGCTATCCATGCAGGGGCGGGTCTAGAGAAGTATTCATGGGCGGTGGGGGTAATCATCACTTTTGCTAATGAGCAAACACCATAAAGCGTTTGAATCCAGAGCCACCAGCTTGACACAGTTCAGATTCTTCTCATTTCTTCAGAGCTGGAAAGTAACAATGAGTTTGTGTTGTATCAGTGGTTATCTCTGTGTCACTGGTGAAATCGCTCTGAAATTTGACAAGAATGCCGCTGTGTCATCTTATGCCATGCTCATTTGCACTTGACAGCAGATTTTCAGTCTTGTAAATTTTACATTTTTACATTACATTTTACATTTACATTTTTTTTCTAACAGAACAGACAAACTGGGGTAGCTGGCAGCTGTATCCATGTCCAAACATGGAAATAATGCTATTGGAGGCCTGCAAGTAACTATCCACTAACAGAATATGAAATATCTCTGGGAACCACGCATGACACAATATTGCATTAAATGTTGAAACATGACTGTCATTTTCTAAAGGAGATTTAGAAACAGCAAATCTGTCACACATGGACTCACATCGCCAAAACCAGAAAAAAGACAAGGGAACTGGCAGACTTCCAACAGGCCGTGTCCAAATCAGCTGCAGCCCATGTCCGTGTTGACCTGGGAGCAATCACAAATGGCCATGTCCACTAGCATTTCTCTGCCTCGCTAATCCTGTTTCAAAGGATTTAGCGATCCATCCGAGCAGCCACAATGCAAAACAGCTTATGGGGGAAAACTGCAAATAAATAAATAACACAGCAACCAATGGACACACAGCAGCCTGTTTGGATCACAGTGGGACAGATGGGGAGCAGAAAAACGACCTGTCTGTCTGTCTGAGCAATAACAATCTCCAAGCCTGTTTTTTTAATACAACTGGAAAATGATATTTGTCACATTCATCAAATAAAGCAGATAGATACACAGAAAATACAGAAAAATACCACCCACCTATAGCAACTGATAAACAGAACATTTTTATATACTTATTAGGGATCAGCTGATACCTATTACTAGATACACAGATAGCCAATATTCAGGGCCAATATTCATTTGCAATAATTTTGAAAATTGCAGTGTCAAGATTTCCAGTCTTAGGATTACCAATACAAACCTTGCTTTGAATTAACAAATGTTTAATTATTATTATCATAATAGTGAAAAATTCACAAAAAAGAGAAAATTCAGTTAAATGAAAATTACAATATGATTGCCGAAAAATCCAGAATATCAACCCAAATAATCGGTAAATCCCTAATACTTATATTTTTGGTTTTTTTTGCAGATGCAGGGTAGATGTGTGCTCCTTGTCTCACACGGCTCAGTGCTGCCTCACAGAGGCACACAGCAGTGGCCCCGCTGATCCACCTGGAGCCCCTTGCCATGGTTGACTTTGCTCAGTGCCTTGTGCTCCAGGCTCTGCTTGATGATGGGGATCCAGACCAGGCCGGTGACCAGGAACATCAGCCCCACGGAGAGGAAGAGCGGCCCCAGCAGGTAGGGAACATGTCCCACCTGGGTGAAGTAGAGCAGGGAGACGGCCGTCCCCGAGCCGAACAGCAGAGCCCCAACGCCAATGGCCAGGACCGGCTTGTAGTAAAACAAGCAGCAGGAAGGACTTTCCTGCTGGGGCGAGGCCCTGTCCAGGACGGAGTTGAGCGGGACAGACGCCTCAGCGTCCTCCCCCTCCTGGGAGGAAGGATACATGTCTGATATGTTGGCTGTGGACAGCATGCTGGCATTGGAGTGGGGGTGCAGCTGGGGAGAGAGAACGCACACCAGACCAGCTTATGGACCAGCTACTGTGAATGTGTATGGAGACGGAGAGGAGAGAGAATGGTGGCTGTGTAAACAAAGCAACATGTAGAAACTAATGTTTCTAAGCTTGAGTTCTCTTCATCCTACATACTATTAGTTAGACGAAACAGACTTCTAAATTTTGTGATTAACATTTTGAAACCTGAGCAAATTCGTTTGATTCACTTAAGAGGTGATGAGCAAATTACAACAACAACAACAACAATAATGATAATAATAAACAGATGTGAATTTTGTTAAGAGGCTGAAATAATCAAAACATAAAGTCCATCAATTGCCATCATCTATGATGCGGTAAAAAATTAGGTCTGAAAATCTTGCATTTTAAAAAGGGAAATAAAACATCACAAAAAACTGCAGCCATACATAACAGCAGATCCTTATTTCCAAAATATAGCACAAAAGCATTTTTAATCAGAAAATGGGTGAATTTTTTTTTCTTTACATTCTAACCTCGTATTAAGGTGCACAGTCAGTTCACAACTGTCTAAAATCAGCATCATTTTTATCGGTAAAAACAATAAAGCATATAAGCACTGAAATGATTCTGATTTGAGGTGTACACTATTCAGTTCTCTGCTCCATCTTACCTAAAGCTGTCCCAGTGTTGACCAGTGGCTGATTCCTCCTCAAATAACTGCTCTGGTCTAAGCCACACCACTTCCAGCAACACCGCCCCTACAAAAATCACCAGTCCTCAATCCCCAACGTCATCACCGCAATCTGCAGCCTGTTCTGCTCCACATTCATCTGTCATATGCTGTGGATTCTCTCTGAGAAATGAGGGCACATAACAATTCAGTGACTTGTGGAGAATGACAGAGCTTTGATATCATACACACTATATGGACAAAAGTATTGGACCACCTCCACATTCCACCTACAGGAACTTTTCTGACCTCCCATTCTAAATCCAGAGGCATTAATGTGGAGTTGGTTTGCAGCTAGAACAGCTTCCACTCTTCTGGGAGGCTTTCTACAAGATTTTGGAGTGTGTCTTGTGGGCCCAGCTCACAAACTCTGTTCTAGTTGATCCCAAAGGTGTTGGACGGGGTTGAGGTCGGGGCTCTATGCGGGCCAGTAAAGTTCTTCCACACCAAACTCAGCCAGCCATGCCTTTATGGAGCTGCTTTGTGCACTGGGGCTCAGTCATGCTGGGACAGAAAAGGTCTGTTCCCATAAAGCTGGAAGCAGAGAATTGTCCAAAATGTGTTGGTGAGCTGAAGCATTAAGATTTCCCTTCACTGGAACTGAGGAGCCGAGGCCGAGCCCAGAAAAACCAGCCCATAGTGTTATCCCTCCTCCAGCAAACTGCACAGTCGGCACAGGCAGGTCAGGCAGGGAACGTTCTCCTGGCATTCACCAAACCCAGACTCGTCCATCAGACTGCCAGACAGAGAGGCGTGATTGGTTACTCCACAGAAATATTTGCTCAAGGAGAGAAATATTCTTCATATTTGCAAATATGTGCAGTTTAGCAAAATTGAACAAGTAGAGTGTTGGGTTGTCTAGTTCCCAGGGTGTGATATGAGTCCACATGGTGGTGAAATATCTTCATTAGTTGCTCTGTGCTCCTCTGGGCTGCTAATCCTCAACACTGGACTTGTATCTCTCCATACACTTCGATAGCAAAACAGCTCCCTAACACTTTAGGCACCTAAACAAATGCAAACAAATCTCTTCTCTTGTTATTTTCTAATTTGTCTTAGAAAGTAGATCTGCCAGGTAGCATCCGAGGGAAACCTTTGCATAGAAGGCCTAACCTTGTCCCAAGAAGAAACTACCTGATAGTACTACCACATGAAATTACATGAAAAAGAAAAAAGAAAAAAACAGGGGTACTGGGACTTTTTATTTGCATGTTTAATGTAATATCTACAAAATGTATAAACAATTTTTTTCCAAAAGCAAGCAGTCATATTTTAGAACTTTTAGAAAATAATTTTCCTTCCCTTTTATCCAGCCATTGGTTTCCATTCATTTCAAATGAAAACAAACTTTCAGAGACTTCAGACTTTCTTTACAGCAGTATTCCATCACTCTGATAAAGTCGTCCACATTAGTTTTCCTAAAAGCAGCAGCATTGGTGTGTTTTGGTGACTTGAAATTGGCAGGAGTGAAACGTTCCCTCTACCAGGGAAAATATGGCCCTTTTCCACTAGTACCTACTCGGCTCGACTGGGCTCGCCTCTACTCGCCTCGACACGGTTTGGTTGGTTTTCCATTACAGTTGAGTAGCACCTCGCCGTGGGTGGAGTCGCCATAGTGAGGCGGCGCACCGTCCAGCTCCCTCTGGATTCTTTGGGCCACCACCAAGCACAGAAAAGTCTCCACCTCTGACCACGGTATCGGTTTGCTTGCCATTTTCCAACTTTGCCAACTTCAGTGATGATCAATGCGCATGGTCGCTGTTGCCTTTTTTTTTTTTTTTAAATGACGGGTTTGGTTTTCGTGCAGGAGTCGCTTTCATGTGTCATCACTCCCTGTCCAATCAGTTGCCTGCACAGCGTTCACGTCACATTTTCGGCTCGACTCAGCTCGCTTGGAACCCCGGCTGAGTCGGTCCTAAAATGGGACCTGCTACCAGCTACTACCACCTAATGGAAAAGCTCTCAAACCGAGTAGAGTCGAGCCGAGTCGAGCTGAGTAGGTACTAGTGGAAAAGGGCCATTAGTCCCTGGGGAAATGTTTGCTTTATGGCGTCTAGAGACTGTGAGATTTCAGCAGTCATGTTCATTGCAAGCCACAGTGTGCGACATGGATCTAATAAACTTGGGTACTTATAGGCCACAAACGTAAGTCAACATTCAAAAACATGTCATCAGCATATATCATCCATCTGCACCACTATAGTTCTAAACAATAAAGCTAAGCAAGAATCAAGTCCTTGCAATAGTGGGAACTATAAGTGTGTTTGGACGAAAATCCAAAAAGGAGGGGGAGAAGAATGTGGACCTGCTCGTTTGCTGTCGTGCTGGAACTTTATCCCAGGCTATCTTAAGTTGCAACACGTGACAACAGCTATCTTTGAACTTCCCCCTCACACTGTGATGTAGGACCACCGTTTATGAGCCATTACCAAAGACATCACTACATTTCTTCCATGTTGGTCATGCTTTGTCTGGAACAGCCCAAAATCACACCCTGTATACCTGCCTTTCCACAGCCAGTTATCAGTTCTGTGGTTTCTGAAGGATTATGACTTTGTTAGCCACAGTAGTAAAACATTTAAACCAAAAATTCAAATTTGAAAATGGAGGGATTTTGATTACACATTGTGAATTCTTGAGTACCACTACATGATTTGCAAAATGATTTGTTCCACTGTAAAATGTAGGCAAATTGTAGTAAATGGGCCAAACATTCAGAGTGACAGGTATAGTCCTTTAAATCTTTCATTCACCTTAGGAGGCTGCCACAAATAACGTCCTCTTCAAGTTGTTGTAAATGACAATATTTGATCATTTCCATACATTGATTTCAGTGTGGTGACACAGGTGAGGTCTGAGGAAACTGCTTTCAGTGACAGGAGCTCAAGTCTGTGTCTCCAATGATTTTCACATGGCAATGGCAGTGAATCCAATGAATCCATGAATCCAAACAAAATGTCAAAACATGGATGGTTTGTGAATCAGCAGCCTTTAATATACACAGTATGGGAGAGAAATATCAAATATCAATGTCACTGACACTGCTTCATCAAAAACAAGTATCAGGTTGCCATTAAATGCCATGACAGTGGAGTCATAGCTGCTCAAAATGTGGCTTAGCAGACATATATTAAAGTTAAAAAAGAATAATAAAAAAAAAAGTTAATAAAGTGGTAACTGCAATGCATTAACTGTATTTTAGATCAGTTTAATAAGTATCTTAGTGAATAAAATTATCAGTTTCTTTAAAAAAAAAAAAAAGTCAGTTTGGAAGTTTGGAATCAATGACTTTTTTTTTTTTGTCTTTGAAACACAGTTAGCTCTCCTACGTAGTGTTGTCACAATCAGAAGAAAACCCACATTCCGTTTGAGGTGGAGGGACAATACCTACGAGCTCTCAGCCAGTGATATGGGATTACTAGTATTATTATTATTGTTGTTTGCTTGTGTGATTATTCACTTCATTGATGAATTTAATAACTAGCAGTAAAAAAGAAAAAAAAAAGAAAAAAGGAACATGTATTGCTCTATACCCTGTATCTTAACACTTTTCGTTTTTTCCCCCCTGCACTATAACAATAACAATTTGCCAGTAAGCAGTGCATTTCACTACCAAGTACCTGTTACTGGTATACTCTGTGTGTGTGGAGGGGGGGCATTTTCATTTTACACTGTAAGCACCTGTATGCTCATTTTTTGGGTGCAGGAATAAAAGCATTTTCTGTCATATCAAAGTTCATCTGATGATGCAGGACTGATTTCCTGCAGCATTTATGAATGCTCATTTTAAAAAAAACTAAACCAATGCTGTGGTTTTCTGCTTTTTAAAAGGTCAGTGTGGAGCTGGGCAGTACTTGACAATTTCAAAACAGAAGTGGATGAAACACAGAATCACAAGTCATATTGCAATGCCTTTTAAGGCTGCTGCGGTATTTATATCATTACAGTTATATAAGCTTGTGATTTGTTGTTTTTCAACCATGCTCCAGATTTATCATGAGTGTAGCACTTGTTTAGAGGTCAGGTGCTACAATAAAAAAATTTACATTTAATGTAAAAAAAATTTTACGACCATGTGTCAAGTAAATGTCTGTATTGTAAATAGAGCTGGGAATCTTTGGCCACCTAATGATTCAATTCAATTACGATTATGAGGGCAACAATGCGATTATAAATCGATTATCGATGTATCTTGATGCATCTCGATGCATATTTTTGTTATTGTCATTGAATCATTTTTTGCATCATTTTTCAGACAATTATTTTTTGTTTTTTTACTGTGCGACAACTAAAACAAGGTGTCAGAGAGCATGGCCTATACCTTTTAAAATAAGTGGGCCAGGAGGCGGGTCGGTACATTATTTTAATGTATTATTATCAGTGCCGGCTCTGTTGGCGCCCGAGGCCAAACAACTCCCTTGCGCCCTTCCATTCTACTACTAGTGTCGGGTTGGTTGAAAACGTCGGGCGAGTGCGGGTCATTTATAAGTGTACCCGCGCACCACTGGAATGTATGCGCGCGTGTGTGAACGGGAATGACAGGGAGAAGGAGCGCTATGCAGAGATGAATGCACAGAACGATATTTATATTTCAAAATCGCGTTGGGAGGAGAAAAAAAAGCGGAATCAGTTTGTGGCGCTTGGTGTTGATTGTGTGCCGCTGCGCCACACATTGGTCTATGTATGGGAAACACTGATTTGTACTGAACTGTGATTAAAATGAACGCTAAACAATTAATTTACTGTTATTTACTGTAATTTTGTGTTGCCAAAAATATTTCAGTGCTGTGTGACATAACTTACACACTGTTTGGCTCTTATCCAGGGGCCCGTTTCACAAAGCAGGTTTAATGAAAACTCTGAGTCTGTTAACCCTGAAATGAGGGAAACTCTGAGTTTTCCGTTTCACAAAGGGAGGTACCTCAAACCAGAGAAAGAGGGGTAACTCTAGCCTGTTTCACAGAGGGAGGTAACTTAAGCTCTTGGTCAGTTACCGCAGTAACAGACTCCATGAAACTAACCTGGTCGGGACCAGGTTTTTCTCATGAAACCTCAAGTTTCTCTCTGTGTCCGCCCTCTCTCAGCCACACACGGCATTTAACTTCCTCATTCATTCAGTCAGTAGGCGAGTTTTGGCGTGGCATATTAGTTCTGCCATCTGTTATTTAAAATAATAATAATAATAACAAAAAAAACAAAAACAGTCAGTAGCCATTTATTAGAAGTCCAATAGTAGTTAGGTGGCAACTTTTTTTTCACGAACATAGCATATCCTTCGACAACGATCCCGTGGATGAAGGTGCAGTGTTTCTGCGCAGAGAATTAAATATTCGTCGGGAGATGGTTATTACGGAAGCCCTAAAGGGACATACATACATACATTTTATTCCTTACCACGAGAAAACGGAGGAATTATCTCATTATCACGGGAAAACGGAGGAAATAAAATGTTTGTATGTATGACCCTTTAGGGCTTCCGTAGGTTATGAGACCGCGCATGAGATTATGCCGAGGTCTTACCTGTTTGTGATGTTTTTATATTTCATCTTAAGCTGCTGCCAAGTGCGCTTCTCCCCCGCGGGATTGCACCTAAATTAAATAAATTAATAAGCTACCATTCAAGCAGTTTTCCCCTGTACTATTATTGTGATTGCAACGGACTACATTTAAACTTACGCATTGACCCAAGCAGCAATGTTCTCCCACCGTCTCCCTCTCCTTTG
>OMLB01048722.1:141055-152156 GCA_900302555.1 Myripristis jacobus | reverse complement strand
GTCTATCAACAGTATCTGGAGATAGAGTATAAAATGTATCAATGGGCAAAATCTCTTCAAATTTGTCTTTTAAAAAACACTATCCTGAAGAGTAAATTAAATATTCCTTTTCAACACCTTCCTAAAATAATCGCCTAAGTCATTTTTTCAGGTTTTTCAGGAGACACAAAAAACTTCACCAAAAATTAACTGTATGATATTTATTGATAATTTCACTCAAAAAGGTTATAAAAAAGATGACTACTGACATACTAAAAACAATGTCAGTCAATTATGTAACATAACAGAAATAAATGACTGTCAACTGTCATAAATGACTAAATTTCTGAACATGCCTTTGTTGACTTAGGCAATTGTAATAAGTTATATGCCAGTGTTATACTAAACCTCAACACTTTCCAATTGGGGATGGGCCCTGGATCATTGAAATAACTTCACTTGCAGAAAAAAAATTCTTTCTTCTTGATACCGCTGCCATCTTGAAACGCTTAAAATAGCCTAAAATAGCCTAAATAACGTAAAACTGCCTAAGTCACATTTTCTTTTGACTTAGACAAAAAAAAAACCTAAGTCACAGTTTTGACACACTCGTGATTTAGGCAGTTATGATTCAGGGGTAGAATGGCATGATCTGTTCAACTGAGGATGCTGGCTGTTTTACTAGAGGTGGCCAGCATCAAGAGGAGACGATTTAGGCAAAAAACTAATTTTTGACAAAAAATGACTTAGGTGATTATTTTAGGAAGGTGTCGTTTTGTAAATCAGTCACTTTTGCAGTATTTATCAGATTCTGCAGTACGTCTGATTGCAACCAACACCCCGCAGTAAGAGAGGTGTCCCTGCGGTGGCAGAGAGCGCCTTCCTCTGTGTCCAGAGCAGCTCATGATAGGTATTTGGTTGTCAGCATTGTCTCCTTTAGTAATGTAAACCTAGATCAAAGACTGTCCACAGGGAATGTATATGGACAGTGTAGCTAACATTCAAATGTCCTTGGAGGAATCCCGCCTTAATTAGGCTCTGAATATAATTTCTAAACACACAAAGCCAGTTTCACTTTATGTGTTTACAGATCAACTCAAACATGCTGTTTGTTATTTTTACAGACAAGCTGCTATGATAACAGGCATTTGCATATAATCGTGCTTTTTTGCTGTGATAATTTGTTCTTTTAGTGTTCATTCTTCTTCTCTTCTTTGATTGGAGAGCTTTTCAGAGAAGTCAGCACAGTCATATAGCAAAAAGAGCTATGATGTTGTTCGTTCAGCAGTAAACTATATGCTCCAGTCAGACTCTATATAGCTCTATAGATCCTGTATTACAAAATCGTTACTCTCCCCCTAGAAAAGCTGATGGTGCACAAACAATTTTGAACCCAAGATGAACTGCAAGAACATTTTATTTCATGTGCTGAGCCATTTCATAGCATTTTTTAAGCTGTAGGTTTTTTTGTCATATTACTTTGACTTTGGACATGGTGACCACCAAAAGACTGACCACTGCAACTGCAAAATGTAGCTGTAACTTTCTTGGTTAAATATTTGGTTAAATATGAGAACCCCTGTGTTTGATTCCCCTCTCTCTAAAGCTCTTCTTTTAAATGGCAGACTGTTAAATTTTGTGCTAAAGCCTCAGAAAAGAGGAAAAAATAAGTAAGCTGACAGAAAATAGATCACAGTGGACACAAAACATAGGGCCAGTGGATATTTACAGTTAATCTGACAATAATATATTAAAGGAAAGCCCCCACACTGGTTACATTTTGAGACAAAGCACCTGTAAATGAATAAGTTTTAGTTCGTCTAGAGGTAGTTTTCTGGTTAATCAATCTAAATTTTCCAGATTAAATTGAGTTGACCAATATATCGGCAGTAACAGAAACCCTCATGTTTAATTTGCGATTTCAGCCTTGGCTAGCACACACAGACACACAAAGACACTCTCAGTGAGACAACAGAGCTTTTCAGCCAGCAGATTGTTCTCTTCCACACAGAGTCAATGGCTCTGGATGTGGACTCTGGGATGTGAGCAGACTGATGTCATGAAAAAGCCCAGTGGTAGCAGTGTCTAGAGGGGGTATAGAGGCGCGGTATAAATGGCCCCTTGTTTTTTTTTGTCGTCTGGGCCAGGGGGACGGAAGAAGAAGAAGTTTAGGGTTTTTTGTGTGTCTCGCTCTCTGCTTTGTGCTCTCTGACACCCATACATGGGTCAATAGCCTGGTTCCCACAAAGCAGGAGAATGGCAGCGATCCTGCTGGTGACAGGCTTGGCTAAAAGATCCTCCCTGCTGCCCCACGCCGACCTTAATTAAGATGCAGCAGGCAAACCTGGTGGAATCATGGGCCTCTATTTAGGGGGCCATCGGACAGAAACACTTTGTGAATAAATAGTTGTAATATTTATTCTGCCATACAGATTTTTTTCACTGCAGGATTTCTGGAAATTTCTGCTGATACACTTCACTATCAAGTGTCCTTACAGAATCACAACAGGATGTCATTGTTTGTTCAGTGTATGGGTAGATTTTCTTTGTCCCACCACCCTGGCACATAGTATGTGGGACATGATGTCATCATGGTGGTGTGTGTGTGTGTGTGTGTGTGTGTGTGTGTGTGTGTCTTTGCACGCACATTCTTGTGAATACATGATGGAAATTTTATCCTTACACCACAGATTTTCTCTACAGAATAGATGATCTGATTAGATTTTGGAGCATGTTGCTGCATAAATTTGCATTAATGAGGAAAAACATTTCCAAAATGTTGCTGAAAGTGCTGTAATTTCTTCACGCTTTAAGATGGTGAGTTCATATGAATAAGATGTAAGTGTTACTTAAAGACCAGTAAATGGACATGTTTCCATCTAATATATCATGGCGAGCATCATCAGATAGATAAATAGATACACCCACACCCACAAACACACACACACACACACACACACACACACACACTGGCAGTTTTCAATTCAGAAAATTAACACATGAAAATTATTTCACCATTAGGACAGAATCTGGAAGGCTTTTCTAAAGTGGATTTGAACGTTAGATACAAATCCAGCAGCAGACACGACCTTCTTGCCGAATATAGTGTCTGTGTCAGAGGCCAGGCTCTCCTCCAGTCTCTGTCTGTCAGTGGGTTTACATTCTCTGCCAGACCCGCTGACGCAGCCACATTTCCTCTCCTATTGACTGGGGCAGGTCAGCCGTGACAGTCTGACCAGCATCACTCAGTCACGATCATGGAGCCCCCAGCAGATAAGACAAACAGGGTCCACTGTATTGTAACATGAAGCTCAAAACATAATTCTCTAACAATAAAAATTAAGCTACATAACTGTAACTTCAGTAAACAATGTGATGTGTGTTTGGTCGGCACCATGGTCACGAGGTAAGACCACACACTGCCTGGAGAGAGCAGAGAACACCTGCTATCCCGGGCACAGATGAGCCACTATTGTACTCGTGATGTGACGTTCAGATGTGGCGTCATCTATAAAGCCAGCACCTCACGATTAATGAGCGTTCCCGTCATAAACAGATCAGACGGGGAGATGGGAGTATGGTGAAGAGACGTGCTCGGCGTGCTAAAATGCTGCTCAGGCTGTCCTCAGGTGGAGGTTACTCTCACACACAGGCAGAAAACACTGAGGATGTCAGCTGAGCTCCTGAATGTGATTTAAATATCCAGCGCTGCACTGCCTTTCACCGTGGCCCTCATCGACTCTGCCAGTCACTGCTGCGCTAGAGTAATTACTTTATCTGAAAGCAAGGGCACTTTTTCTTTGTGGGGAAGCTCGAATGAATCATAGCACAATCAGAGATGAGTAAGGGGAAAGAGGACGTCATACTGTGGAGACAGTGGGTCTGAACAATAGTGAGATCTTGTCTGTGTGGGATTTTGACGTTGTTTAACCAATGGTTTTCTACTATGTCAGACAATAAATCCAGATTTTTAGCAGATCTCGGAAGCAAAAGCAGCCTTTCTCAGACGGTTATAACCCTGTTATTGAACCTGTTATTTAAAGAGGCAATACGTGAGATTTTTATTGTGCTGAAGCATTGAAGCAACGTAGCTTATTACCAGCAGAGCAGCCTCCAAGACTAGAGACTGAAAAGATGACGAGGGTGAAAAGAACGGAATTACCGATGACACAAATGTAATGAATAGAGGGACTGTGGTTATTAATAACATTACTTAATTAAGCGTAACTGTCCCTTCACTAATGAGTATATATTAGATAGTATAGATGTAATTGGATTATCTAATATACTGATTTATTGAGGGTGATGTCATGTTATAGTACCATAGAAAGGTTATTTGTGTAAGGAGAAAATGTAGTCGAAATGGATGTATACATTATTGATAAAGAGATAAGTTATGGAAAAAGTCGGCTGATAAAACTGATTCAGTAGCTACTCTAGCCGTTGGTGTAAGACAGTAGACAGTGGATACTGTCTTGACATCCTCCCCTACTGTGAAAATAACACATATTTATATTGAAGACTGTAGTGTATGTAAGATATATTCATAGATGAAATTGGCTGTCTTCCAGTGATAGAGCGCTTCTTGCCTAGTAACGAATGTCTCAGCTCATTGTCCTGAAGGTAGGGGGCCTTAAACCTGAAACCCGAATGAATCACACTGGCCTATATTCCACAACCGGAAACACAGCAGCATTATAGAGGGGAAATAACAGTGTGTGTACACTCAATTTAGGGTGTTTTTAGCCTTGGGCTTTTTCTTTTACTATCAACTGCATCTCTGCTGTAGAAGAGAAAATGGTGTCTGAAGCTCCGGGGGAGGAGAGAAAAGGATCTTTCATAGTTGGCACCGTCAGGCTACCCAATATGTTTTGCTGGTGGGTACACGGGCTGCCAGATGCTGGTAATCAAACAAATCCACCTTGATTTTATTCATTTAATCTCCACACTTTCTACTAAATTAAACTGGAAGGGGCACATCAGTATTTGGGTGTGTTTGAAGCCTGTGCACGAGGGCTGTGTGGCTTTAAAAACCTGCCTCTCGGTGCTGGTCTGCCACAGAAGCAAGGCACAGAAAATGCTGCTCATTATAAGGTGCCCTCGGGGAAATAAGAGTCACTTGAATTTATGTATCTGAGATTGCTCCTTCAGTTGCCCAGTGTTATCGTAAAACAGAATTGTAAAAATGACTCACAAATATGAGAAAGACAGCAATTACTGTATACAATGCCATCGTTTTGGGAAAGCCTAATGCTGTTTGGTGAAGCCTGATTATTATTGCTGTGTGCTGGTTTTCTATGGATGTAATTTCTGTGTATTTCCTGAAAGAGTGTATATATTTTTTGATTCTCGCCAAGGCTATGCCATTGAGTTTCTACAGAATTAGAGAGTGGGCTTTTACGATTGAAGGTTAGATTCTGCATAACAGCATTAACTAATGTGAATTTATTTCAAATATTTCAAAAAATTATGGATGTTATCTTTGTGTATTTGGGTTACTGGTGAATACGATGTTGCGCTTGAGGGATCTAAGCCTGCATTTCTGGTGCCAGCTCTGTGTGGGAGTGATTCAGAGAATGAAAGTCACCTCTGCCGTCACATAAAAGGAGATTAAGTGCACAAGAAATTCAGCTCACCAACAATGTAGATTAGTGAGCATGGTTTTAAGTCACTCGTTTTTCTAAAAAAAAAAAAAAAATGTAAAAAAATTAATAAATGACAGGAAATAGATGGTTCAACTTTAGTGGGGTGACTCAGAAATCATTTGAGGTTTTCTGGCTATTTAAGCGTGGGTTACAGTTGATGAAACAAACATCTCATAGTACTGTAGCTGTACTAATGTGAGGCTCTCCAACTGAAACCCAGCAACAACCACAGACACTCCTTAAATGCACTTGCTGGGATGAATTGAAACATCATAATGGCAGGGGGAGAACGCACCCGTGTACGGTCATGCAAAAACAAACATTAATATTTCTGCCGAATCTTGCTGGTTTATTGTGTGTGTGTGTCACTGTGTGTCACTGTGCAGTAAAGATGTGATATTACAGAGGTAAAGTGAGTCCATGAGGCAACTTAATTTGAGTACTTAGATTGGCTTGAGTCATCATGATAGCTGTGGGTGTGTCATCCTAACTTTGTAAAACGGAAGCCAGACTTTTATTTTCTACTTATTTATTAATCCCAGGTTTTCGTTTAATTCTCCCAGTGTCGGTAAAGTTGCAGTCCTTAATGGCGTCTCTTCCTGTATTTTCTGGTTAATGGTTGTTTTTTTCGGTCTCAGTTGTTTTGCGTTGAAAAGTGACAAAAAGAATTTACTTGTAGGACATTTGCTTATTTGCATATTTGCTTCCTCTGTTGGAACCGTGTGTGTGCTTTTGTTAGGACGGTGTTAGGACAGGTTTGCCCGCTGACTGTCCAATTCTTTGTCTCAAGTGCAGTAAGATGAGTAATGTATTTTGACTTGTGTTGTCTGCTTTTTCAGGCTTGGTTCAGTTTTGCAGTTGGCTTTGTTCACCAACGCAAATATCCCTTAAGCTTTAAAAAAATGCAGTCCTTATTCAAACTTCAAACAAGTTCAAACTTGTTATAATGCCATTAAGTGCATTTTTACAAGACATATATTATATATTTCATATTTTATTGAATGTGTGTCCTTAAGTCAGGAGTTCATTTCAGCAACTTTTTTGAGTTGTGCATGAGTTGCACAGTTGCCATAGTATATTACCATGACTTGCTGACCTACACTTCCATACTCTTGACTGGTATGAAGAGTAAGAGCAGAACATCTAGCTCAGGTAGTCAGTGCATATAGGCAGCAGGCTGGAAGAACTAATAAAACCACCTAAAACAGCCTACCCAAGTGAAAGTAATGTTGCTTTATTAAACTTTAAGTAGAAAAATGATGACAGAGAGAAAAAAACTTAGTTACTTTTTAGAGAAGAGAGCTGATCTTTTCTGGGTAATTCTTAAGGGACAAGATGACAGATAGAAAATAGACTGCTTTAATTGGACAATTTAAAAAAATGATAAAAATTACTAAATAAAGTGCAAATAAGAAGTAAAATGAGACTGACCACTCCAGAGTTAGTCAGTTACACCAAGATGTACGAATTATACAAAATAAAAGGGGGTTTTCAGTTTTTGTACAAGACTGTGGATTCACACTTAAGCTGGCCGCAGTTTAGGCAAATAGAGTTATATGCAGTTGTATTTACTTAAATTGATGTTACTGTTGGTGCACCAAAGTCTCACAATGATTTGAACACAGAAGGTTTATAAGCTGTTCTTGCATCTCCCTGAAAATTTGAATTTGTCAGTTGAATTTCTGGTCGCATTACACTCATTGTTTTGTATGGACTGTAACAGTTTTCTGTGCTTTAGCGCAAAGGCCCAAAAGCTACAGTTAACATCTCTAATTGTGCCAAAAGTAGAGGTGACTGAGGCCTTCTCAGCTCTGACATGACACTGACCCAGCTCAGATCCAGTTTCATGTGGGCAGTTCTCGCCCTCGCTCTGACCCATGTTCGTTGTCCTGTCTTTCAGCCATCATCAACCCCAAGCAGCCCAAAGAGAACAAGAGCTTCAACTTTGATTACTCCTACTGGTCACATACCTCGGTAACTCTCTCTGCACTCCTCTGCACGTTCTGCAGCTTAAATCTTGCTGACACAGACAGCAAAGGCTTACACACACTCCCACACATGCATGTATTGTATATACACACACAGGCACATACATGCACGTAAAGTGTTCTATGAAAAGAACAGCACCAAATATTTTATTCATTTTGGATGTGAAAAAAAGACAGTCCAACTATGAATTCTTGGAGTGTTATTGTGAATTTGAATATTCACATTGTCGCCTATGATTTGTGTCCACAGCCAGAGGACATCAACTATGCCTCTCAGATGCGGGTGTACAAGGACATTGGAGAGGAAATGTTGTTGCACGCCTTCGAGGGCTACAATGTCTGCATCTTTGCTTATGGCCAGACGGGTGCTGGCAAATCCTACACCATGATGGGGAAACAAGATGTCAAAGATCAACAAGGAATCATTCCCCTGGTAGAGATTCTACCTTTTTTATTTATTTATTTATTTTTTTGCTTGATCAGAGCTGCATGCTAAGAAGCCATGTGACTGAACCAAAGGAGAGTTTCATCTGAACTTGTCCAATGTAAATAATGTTTAACTTATTTTTCTCCTGCCAGCTATGTGAAGATCTGTTCACTAAGATCAATGACAGCAACAATGACAACAGCATGTCCTACTCTGTGGAGGTAAGCCTGGAGGTCCTCTGTCATTGGCCGGGTTGTTTGTGCAGTGTAGCTGAGCCGGTTGTCCGCACTGAATTTTCAACCTAAAATTGTCATTCCGATCAGGTAAGCTACATGGAGATCTACTGTGAGCGCGTGCGGGACTTGCTGAATCCTAAAAACAAAGGACACCTGCGCGTGCGAGAGCATCCTCTGATGGGACCCTATGTGGAGGACTTGTCCAAGCTGGCTGTCACCTCCTACAATGACATTCAGGACCTGATGGACTCTGGCAACAAGGCCAGGTGATGAACACACAGTCATTTCATTCATTTATTCAGTCATCTCACTGGTGAAAAATAGAGGCTGTGGATGGGTGGATTGAGTAATTAGTGGGCCATTTTTTGTACTTGCCAGGGAATTTACTGCATGAGAAAGCTCAAATTATAGGACAAAAATAGATGCCATTAGTATGCAATGTTTAATACACTGAACACATACTGTACATCAAGCATCACAAATACATCAGACATTTTTTGTGTTGAACAGAAGTTGGACTCTAAATGGAAGCCACTAGTTCTTTGTAAATACGCTGCCGCCCGAGACTGAAATACAAGCTGTAGGTCTATGTACTATAGGTTCAGCTTGTTTAATTATTTATGTTGTAGCTATTTACCTATTTGAATTGTGGTCACTGAGTGTTGCAGAGATCCATAGAAATAGCACGGCTGGTCATGCTGCACTGACTCGGCAAGTAACATCTCCTCGCTGTGGCTTTTACTACTCACTCCTGCACAACAGAGTGTCGATACAAATTAAAGCATGACATTATGTTTTATTAGTTTCAAACAATCCATATATCTGTCACTTATGCCAGCAGCCCTAGAGTGGCTATAGGGGAAAGGGTTTCAGTGATTCTGTATGCTGCTCTATCATCAGAATTGATTGCACCTAATAAATTATGTAGGTAATATATATGTAAATAGTGCAGATTTGTATGCAGATGGAGTACATTTTTGGGATCCTGGTCTCATTGCATTTTCACTCAGTCTTCGACATCAAAGGCTTAGACATTTATTTTAAGATCAGTGAAGTATGTAACAGCCAATTGCACATTTTAGTTTGTTTACATCCATATTCTTGCACACAGAGTATCATCCTGTGTCATAATTTCCCTATCTGTGACTGATGTGGCAATTTAAAATGATTGCAAGTTAGTAGCAGTTCATCATTTTACTGAAATGCCGAAATTTTGTTTGCTCTTAGTTTTGAAATTTTGGCAGAGAAACTGATGTAAATTTTCTGGCTACACTTTAATGGCAGACCAACACAATTACAGTCGTGTTCTTGAATTCGATGCACATTATTCTGGTCTTTGTTACATTTTATGCAAGTACAACACTGCTGTTTCCCAATAGTACAATACTATTTCTCCTATCGTAACTATGGAGGTTGTGTTTCACTGGTGTTACATCATGTTGAAATGATGTTTGTCTCTATAGGACCGTGGCTGCCACCAACATGAATGAAACAAGCAGCCGCTCACACGCTGTCTTTAACATCATCTTCACCCAGAAACGCCACGATGCTGAGACTGACAACACCTCTGAGAAGGTAGAGGCGTTTGTCCGCCACCTGAGCCGACTCATGTCGCACTAAACTGTAGCTGCTGCTTATCTGTGAGCTGACTGATGACAGTGATTTGAATCTTATCTCGAATAGGAAATCATTAATCTCCATAAGGTCACAATGTCAGTGTCGCCTTGTGAAGATCTTTTTTAATGAAAAAATGATATCAATGAAGATGAGTGGATTCAGCTTAGTTGGTTGCCAGCTCATGCATTGCGTATGTATTTCTTTGATGTTTTGTCGCAGGTCAGCAAAATAAGCCTGGTGGATTTAGCTGGGAGTGAGAGAGCAGATTCTACAGGAGCCAAAGGGACTAGACTTAAGGTGACAATTTTTTTTCCTTCAGCTGCATTTTGGGCATTTTTAAACAGATTAAATTGAAAAGTGCTTCAGTGCAGATATTCTCGTCTTGTCCTACCACAGGAAGGAGCAAATATCAACAAATCTCTGACCACACTGGGGAAAGTAATCTCTGCTTTGGCAGAAATGGTATGGAAATCTTTTATTAGAGTATATCTGCATACTGTTTAATATTGGGTCAGATAGATTACCATGTTAATATTGGTGTCTACTTCATTTTAGGATTCCGGGCCAAATAAGGTATTTTATCCAAATGGCATTTTTTAAAATTTCATTACTTCTCTTTGATATAACACAGCTAAATGCTCTGATGGCTCATTTGTATCTGTATTTTACACACAGAATAAAAAGAAGAAAAAAGTGGAGAGCTTCATTCCCTACAGAGATTCAGTTTTGACGTGGCTGCTGAGAGAAAATTTGGGTATGAATACAGTATTCATGCCGGCTGAGCCCTAATATTCCATTAATCCTTTGCAAATGTAATCCCTTTTCAATGAATCTCTTCTCTGCATCGTCTCAGGGGGGAATTCTCGCACCGCTATGGTGGCTGCCCTGAGTCCAGCGGACATCAACTACGACGAGACCCTCAGCACCCTCAGGTAGAGCACCGGGGAGCACACAACACACTTTCTGTCGTGTCTTTTTCCTCCCACACAGCTGATGAATGTGGCTTTGAAGGACACTGAGGCCACTGAGACCACGTTATGTAACAGACAATTACAGTTTCCTCAGTGGCTTGTGTCCGTTTCACTCTTCAAATACCCTTCAAAAGTTGCAGCTGCAGTGCCAGGCTGCAGCGTTGTGTAACAGAGTAACAGTGGGTACAGATCAGATGGTGCATGGTCGTGTGGAGGAGGGGGGAGGAAGGGGGGAGGT